>NDGN011464962.1:2455-23107 GCA_002564285.1 Tympanoctomys barrerae
AACCTTAACGCTAACCCTACCACTAAACCTAACCCTAACCCTAACACTAAGATTAACCATAGCCATAACCCTATACTTTATTGTAACCCTAACATTAAACATAACCCTAATCATAACACTAAAACTAACCTCAACTGTAGGCCTAACCCTAAACATAACCCTAATGCTAACCCTAACAGTAACCTTAACCGTAAACCTAACACTAAATCTAACACTAATGGTAAGCCTAACCCAAAACCTAACTGAAACTAAAACACTAACCATAACTGTAACCCTAAACCTAAACCTAACACTTACCCCAACCCTAACCATAACCATAAGCCTAACTGTAACACTCACCCTAACTGTAACTATAAACCTCACCCTAAGCCTAACCCTAACTCTAAGCCTAAATCTAATTGTAACCCTAACTGTAACCAATACACTGACTCTAGCTCTAACTTTCTCAAAACATGGATTTTAACCCTAAAGCTAGTACTAAACCTAACCCAAAAAATTCAACCTAAAAATGATCCTAACTTCAAGCCTTATAGAAAACCTAACTCTATCCTTACACTTGTCCTAACCCTAACAATAACAGTAACCCTCACACTATCCTAGCGCCTACCCTAACACTAACTCTAACCATAGAACTAAAGCCTAACACTAATACTAACACTAACCCTAAACCTAACCCTAACACAAATGGTAACAGTTAATGTAACTGTAAACCTAACACTAAACATAACCCTAACACTAATGATAACAGTAACCCTAACCAAAAACCTAACCCTAACCCTAACACTAACCATAACCCTAACCTAAACACTAACTGTAACTCTAACACTAACCTTAACTATAACCCTAAAACTAAGCCTAACACTAACCCCCACCCTAATGCTAACCATAAGCCTTACATTAACACTCATCCTAACTGTAACTATAAACCTCACCCTACCCTAACCCTAAATCTAAGCCTAAATCTAAATGTAACCCTAACTCTAATCAATACACTAACTATAACTCTAACTTTCTTATAACATTGATCTTAACTCTAAAGCTACCACTAAACCTAACCCAAAAAACTCAACCTAATAATGATCCTAACCTCAAGTCTTAAAGAAAACCTAACTCTATCCTTACACTTGCCCTAACCCTAACAATAACAGTAACCCTCACAATATCCTATGGCTTACCTTAAAACTAACCCTAAATGTAAAACTAGGCCTAGCCCTAACCCTAACCCTTACACTAACTGTAACCCTGAAAGCAATCTTAACACTAAACATAAATATAACCCTAATAGTAATCTTAACCATAACCATAATCATGACAGTAAGCATAAGTGCAAACATAGACCTAACACTAACCCTAATCGTAAACCTGAACCTAACAGTAACCCTAACACTAGCAGTAAACAACCGTAAACTTAACCCAAAAAATAACCCTAAACATAACTCTAAGCCTAAACCTTACCGAAACAGTAATCCAAACCCTAAAGCTAAACTTAACACTAAACCTAAGCCTAAATTCAATAACCATAAAACTAACCCTAACCCTAACCCCTACCCTAACCCTAATCTTAACTGTAATGCTAACCATAACCCTAACCATAACAGTAACACTAACCCTAGCCCTAACTGTAATCATAAACTTAACCCTAACCCTAACATTAACTGTAACCATAACCCTAACAATAACTGTAATCATAACCCTAACCCTAACCATAACAATAACCTTAACCATAACTCTAACCCTGGCCGTAACCCTCACACTAACCTTAAAGCTAACCATAATCCTAACTGTAACCATAACACTAACCCTAAATCTAAAAATAATTGTAATCCTAACCATAACCCAACCCCTATCTCTAAGTCTAACCTTAACTGTAACCTTAACCATAAGCCTAAACCTAACTGCAAACCTCACACCTATTCCTAACTCTAAAGATAAACCTAAGTGTAACCAACATTGTAAACTCTTTCCATAAACATAAACCTAACCCTAACTGTAACCCTAAGCCTATCTCTAACCCTAACCCTAACACCTAAGTCTAGCCCTAAATTTAACCCTAACCGTAATCCTAAAAGTAACCCTACCCATAATACTAACCATAACCTAAAATCTAAACATAACTGTAAACCTAACCACAACACTAAAACAACCTTAACCCTAAACGCAACTCTAACCTTAAACATGACACTAACCCTAACTATAACCATAAGCCTAAACTGCACCCTATCCCTAAACCTAACTGTAACCCTAACCTTAAGCCTATCTCTAACCATAATCATAACCCTAACCCTAAACTTAACTGTAAGCCTAAACCTAAACCTAACCCTAACTATAACCATAAATGTAACACTAATCCTAACACTAATTACTAACCATACAGCTAACCATAACCAAAACCTAATCGTAACCTTAATCCGAACACAACCATACCCATAACCCTAAACCTAATGCTAATCCTCATCCTAGTTGCAACTCTAACTGTAACCCTAACCCTATCCCTAAGTCTAACCCAAATCCCTAAGCCTAACTAGAAGCTAAACCTAAGAGTAACATTAACTCTCACCCTAAACCCTAAACCTAATCCTAATAGTAAAAGTAAACCTAACTGTAACCCTAACCCTAACCCTAACTGTAATTCTATATTAACTCTAAACAACCATAATTACAAAGGTAACACTAACCTAAATGTAACCCTAACAGTAACCTTAAACCTAAACCTAACACTAACCATAGCCCTAATTGTAAACTTAACACTATCCGTAACCGTAAACCTAATGCTAACCATAACCATAACCCTAAAACTAACCATAAACATAGCCCTAAATGTATTCCTAACCCTAACCCTAACAATACCCCTAACTTGAATCCTAAACCTAAATGTAACCATACACTAAGTGTAACCCTAAACTGAAACCTATCCCTAACAATATCCCAAATCCTAACTCTAACTGTAAGCTTAACAATAAATCTAACCATAAGCCTAACTCTAAACATAGCCCTAACCCTAACTATAACCATAACACTAACCCTAAACCTAACCATAATCATAACCATAACCCTAATACTAAAACAAAACCTAACCATAACCCTAAATGTAAGCAGAACCCTAACTGTAACCCTAACCATAACCCTAACCTTAACTGTAACCCTAAAATTAAATCTAACCCTACTCTCTAACCATAAATTTACTCATAACCCTAACCGTAACACTAAGCCTTAATCATACCATAATGTAACACTAAATATAACACTCTAGTGGTAACACTAACCCTAAACATTACCCTAACCATATTGCCAACACTAACCATAACCCCTAAACCAAACCATAATCCTAATGCTAAGACTAAAAGTAACTGTAACCCTAACCGTAACAGTAAACCTAACTCTAACCGTAACAGCAACCTTAAAACTAAGCCTAAGCCTACCCTTAACCATAACCCGAACTGTAACACTCACTATAACCCTAACACTAACCCTAACCATAACACTAAAACTAAACCTAAAACTAACCCTATTCCTAAAAGTAAACCTAACCCTAACCCTAACCATAACCATAACCTTAACCATAACTGCAACCATAATTGTAACCTGAAGACTAAACCCTATCCTAACCCTAACCCTAATCATAACCCTGACCCTAACCCTACCCTACCAGTACCTGGGGCCAAAACTCTTAGCCCTACCCGTAAACCTAAACCTAAACCCAAAACTAAATGCAACACTAACTCTAAAATTAAACTTAATCCTAAGCCTAAACCTAATGCTAAGCCTAAACATTAACCTAACAGTAACCTCAACAGAAACCCTAACCACAAACATAACCATAAATGTAATTGTATACATAGCCATCAACCTAACCATAACCATAACAATAACTCTAACTCTAAAAGTTACCCTCACCATAACCCTAAACTAAGCAGTATTCCTAACAGTAACTCTAACCCTATACTTAAACCTAACCCTAACTAGCACAACTCTAACTCTACGCCTAAGCCTAAATTTAACAGTAACCTGAAATGTAACCCTAATCCTAACCATATCATTAACCCCTAACCCTAACTCTAACACCATACTTAACCATAACTGTAACTGTAGTGGTAACTGTAAACCTAACCCTAAACCTAAAAATATCCCTAACTCTAACCATAACGATAAATGTAACCTTAACCCCAAAACTAACACTAACTGTAACCCTAATGCTAACCGTAACTGTAACCCTAACCCTAACACTAATCTTAACAGTAGCCCAAACCATAAACCTAACCCGAACCCGAACCCTAAATAGGGTTAGCCCTAACCCTAACAAAATACATAACTCTAACCCTAACCCTAAACCTAACACTAAAACTAACTATAACCCTAAGTGTAGCCCTAATCTAAGCCTAACCCTAACACTATCCCCAACATTAATCTTAACCTTAAAACTAATCCTATGCCTAACCCTAAGACTAACCATAAGCCTAACCCTAACACTACCCTGAACCTGAACCCTAATCCTAATACTAAGAGTATCCCAAACTCTAATCCTGAATGTAAACCTAAACCTAACCCTAACCGCAAGCATACCAATAACCGTAAATCTAACCTTAACACTAACCGTAACACTAAATATAACCTTATATTTTATCCCTATCTGTAACAAAAACCGTAACCCTAACCTTAACTCTAAATATAAACTAATTCCTGTCACCCTAAACCTAATGTCAAACTTAATCCTAACAATAAATGTAATCGTAAACCTATCTCTAAATCTAACCCTAACACCTAAAACTATCCGTAAATTTAACCATAACCATAACCCTAACCGTAATCATAACAGTAACCCTAAAGCTAAACATAACCATAACACTAACCATAAGCCTAAAACTAACCCTAAACCAAATGTAAAACTAATTCTAACCATAACACTAAGCCTAAACCTAACGCTATCCCTAACCTTAAACCTAAGTCCAAACCTAAGCCTAACCTTAACACTAACCCTAATCCTAAGCCTAACCATAACCCTAACCCTAATACTAACCCTAAACTTAAGTCTAACCCTAACCATAAGAGTTACCCTAACCATAAACCCAACACCAACTCTTTCCCTAACCCTAACCACAACTCTAAACCTAATCCTAAACCTAAACCTAATCCCTAATTGTAACCCTAAACGTAACATTAACTGTAACCATAACACTAAATCTAATCACAACTGTAACCCTAACTGTAAACCTAACACAAATCTAACCTTAACTCTAACTGTAAACCTACTGCTATGCATAACGCTAACCCTAAAACTAACCCTAACAGTAACCCTAAACATAATTGTTACTGTAAATGTAACACTAACACTAACCCTAACCTTTCAGTAACTGTTACCATAAACTTAACGCTAACCCATACTCTAACCATAACCCAAATTGTACCTGTAGTTGGAATTCTAACCCGAACCATAATCGCAACGCTAACCAAACCTGTAACCAAAACCCTAATGCTAACCCCAACTATAATCTTAATTGTAACCTTAAGCCAATACTTAAGCCTAACGCTAACCCTAACCCTAAACCTAACCCTAAACCTAACTGTAACCCTAACCTTAAAACTAACACTAGACACAACTGTACCACTAACCCTAAACCTAATACTAACCCTAATCATATCCCTAAGCCTAATCCTAGTCCTACTCCTTATCCTAACTCTAAACAGCACCCAGTTAACTAACTGCAATGTTAACCCTAGCCTAAGCCCTAATCATAACCCTAACTGTAATGCTAATACTAATTGTAACCCTAATAGTAACCGTAACATTAAGCATAACCCTAACCATACCTGTAACCCTTACCTTAACCCTAACAGTAACCTTAAACTTAAATCTAACCCTAACCGTAACCCTAACACTAACACTAACCATAGCCCTAAAAGTAAAACTAACAGTACCCTAACTGTCACCCTAATGCTAACCCTACCCTACTCTAACACCAATCATAAATGTAATCTTAGCCATAGTCCTAACTTTAACCCTAAACACACCCCTAACCATAACAGTTACAATAGCCCAATGTGTAAACGTAAATCTAAGCTCAACCCTAAGAATGTCCTTAATCCTAACACTAAATGTAACCCTAGCTATAAATCAAACCCTAAGCATAACTTGAATACAAAACATAACCCTAACTGATACTGTAACTCTAACATTAAATCTAAACATGACCCTATCCACAACCCTAAAGCTAATCTTTAAACAAAATCTAACCATAACTACATCCATAAGTATACCCCTAACTATCATCCTAACCCTAAACTTAACCCTAATGGTAACTCTAAACCTAACCCTAACTTTATTCCCTAACCATAAACCTAACCATAACACTAACCATAATTAAGCCTAATGCTAAAGATAAACGTAACCCTAACTTTAACAGTAATGGTAACCATTACTCTAACCCTAACCCTATATATTACTCTAACCCTATCCCTAACCTTAACCCCAAATCTACCCCTAACAGTACCTGTAGCTATAACCATAATCATAACTGTAATCCTAAACCTAACCCTAAACCTATTCATAACTCTAATCTTAATCCTAACCCTAACCCTAACCCTATAGCTAACTATACCCATAACCCTAACCCTAAACATAAACATACCCTAAACCTACATATTACCCTAACCCATATCCTAACCCTAACCCAAATGGTAGCCCTAACTGTAAACCTAACACTATCCCTAAGCCTACCTATAATCCTAAATTTAACCCTACCACTAACCGTAACTGTAACAGTAACTGTAACCCTAACTGTAAGCATAACCTAAACACTAACCCAAATCTGAACCCTAACACTAATTGAAACCCTAAATCTAACCCTAACCTTAACCCTAATGCTAACTCTAACCCTAACCCTAACCCAAATCCTAAATGTAACTATAATTCTAACTCTAAACCTAAGGCTAACCCTAAACATAAGATGAACCTTAACCCTTACCTTACTAATAATCCTAACACTAAACCAAACCCTAACCCTAACTGTAACTGCAACCTCACCCTAACTCTAAACCTAACCCTAACCCTAAACTTAAGCCTAACTATAACCCTAACTGTAACCCTAAACTTAACAGTAACTAATCCTAATTGTAAATGTAACAGTAAACATATCCATAACACCAACGGATAACCTAACAGCAACCTTAAACGTACATCTATCACTAACACTAACCCTAACCGTAGTGCTAAGTACAACCCTAAACTTAAGCCTCACCCTAACAATATCCCTAACCCTAACACTAATCGTAACACTAACCATAAGTCTAATCAGAACCCTAACACTAACCCTAACTCTAAACCTAACCATAATAGTAACCATAACCTTAACTGTAAACCTAAACCTATCCCTAACCCTAATACTGAAACAAAACCTAACCATAAACCTAAACCTAAGCATAACCTTAACTGTAACCCTAAGTCTAACCTTGACTGTAACCGAAACCCTAAACCTAACCCTATTCCCTAACGATAACCCTAACTATAACTCTAAGCTTAATTCTAACCGTAACCATAACACTAATGGTAACACTAACCCTAATTGTACCGTAACCCTAAACCTAACCCTAACGTTATCTAAACACTATCCTTACCACTAATCCTAACACCTAAAACTAACCATAACAATAATCTTAACTCTAACCCTAACTAAATCTTAAACCTAAGTCTAATCCTAAACCTACTCTAACCATAACTCTAACTGTAGCACTAACTGTAACCATAACCATAAATGTAACCATAAAAAACCCTAACTCTAAAACTAACCCTAATCCTAAATGTAAAGTAAAGCCTAAAGCTAACTTTAACAGTAAAACTAATGGTAAATGTAACCCTAACTGAACCCTAACCTTAACCATCACTCTAAACCTAACTGCAAACCTAAACCTGACACTGAACCTTACCATAACTGTAACCTTAACCATAACTGCAACCATAACTTTAACCCTAACTCTAAACCCTATCTTAACCCTAAACCTAAATGTAACCCTAATCCTAATACTAACACTAAAACTAACCCTAAACCTAAACTTAATCCTAACCCGAAAATTATCCATAACCCTAAACCTAACCCTAAAACAAACCCTAACAGCAACCCTAACCGCAACACTAACCATAACTGTAACTGTAACAGTAATGCTAATCCTAACTGTAACCCTAATTGTAACCCTAAATGTAAACCTAACATTATCCCTAATACTAAACCTAAACCTAACACTAACGTTATCCCTAACCCTAATTGTAATGGTAACAATTAAGTAATGGTAACCCTAAGCCAAAGTATAACACTAAAACTAACCATAACACTAACAATAAAACCAACAATAACCATAACACTAATCCTAACACTAACACTAAACATAATGCAAACTGTAACACTAACTGTAACTGCAACTTGAACCCTAACTGTAAATCTAATCCTAATCCTAAAACTATCCCAAATCCTAAATGTAAACCTAACCCTAACCCTAAAAATAACACCAACAATAATCATAACTACCTTAACATTAACCCTAACTGTAACCCTAAACCTGACTAAACCTAAAACTAACACTAACCCTAAACTTAACTGTAACCCTAACACTAACCCTAACAGCAACTGTAATAATAACAGTAACCTTAACTAATAATAACAGTAACCCTAACCCTAAACCTAACCCTAAACAAGCCTAAACTTAACCCTAACCCTATCCTAAACCAAAAAATAAACCTAAACATAATCCTAACCATAAAAATAAACCTAACCCTAACCCTAATCCTAAATCTCACGCTAACCCTAAACCTAACCATAAATCTAACTGCAACCATAACCATAATTGTAACCTTAACCCTAACCCCAAACATAACCCTAGACCTAACCCTAAGTGTAAATGTAACCCTAAAGCTAAACCTAACCCTAACATTAACCCTAACACTAACAGAAACCAAAGCCCCAATTGTAAACCTAAAACTAACCCTAATCCTAACTGTAAAATTAACTCTAAATGTATTCCTAATCCTAACTGTAACAGTAACCATATTCCTCACCCTAAACCTTACCCTAAACAGAACCATAACACTAATTGTAACCCTAAATCTAACCTTAATCTTAACCATAACCATAACACTAAGTGTAACCCTAACTGTAACCCTAACCCTAAATGTAACCATACCCTAACTCAAAACCTAAGCTTAACCTTAACCATAACCCTAACTGTAACCCTAACCCTACTTCTAATCCTAACTCTAGCCCAAACCATAACATTAACTGTAAGTGTAAAACGAAGCCTAACACTAAACCTAACTCTAACTGTAACCCTAACCCTAACTACAACCGTATCCCTAAACTTAACTGTAACCCTAACCTTAACCCTAACCATAATCCTAACTGTAAACATAACTGTAATTATATCACTTACCCTAACAGAAACTTTAACAGTAACCTTAAACCTAAACTTAACACTAAACTTAATCTGAACCATAGCACTAAGTATAACCCTAAAGCGAAGCCTAACCCTAACAATATCTCTAACCGTAATCCTAACCCTAACCCTAACCATAAGTCTAACCATAAGCCTAAACCTAAACATCGCTGTAAACTAACTTAACCCTAATCCTAATCCTAACATTAACAGTAAACCAAAACCTAACCTAATACTACTCCCTAATCATAAACATTACCATAACCCTAACTGTAATCCTAAACCTAATCCAAACATAACTGTAACCCTAACTATAACACTAACCCTAATGGTAACTGTAACCCTAACCCTAACCCTAAAGGATACTCAAACACTATCCATTGTCCTAACCCCAATCCATAAACCTAACCATAAAACAAACCACTAACAGTAACCCTAACTCTAACCATAACCCTAACTGTAACAATAATCATAACCCTAACCATAAACATAACTGTAAAAACCCTAAACCTAAAACTATATCTAATGCTGAATGTAAACCTAACCTCAACCCTAACAGTAACAAGAAACATAACTGTAAACTAAACCCTAACCCTAACTGTAACACTAACCGTAACCCCAACACTATACCTAAGCCTAACCCTAGCTGTTACGATAAACCGTAATCATAACCCTATCTGTAACATTAACCCCAACCCGAATTCTAACACTAAACTTAACCTTAACTGTAAACATAAACCTAACAGTAACCCTAACCCTAACCGTAACCCAAATGCTAACTCTAACCGTAAACATAATCCTAAACCTAACACCAAACTTAGCAATAGTTGTAGCCGTAATCATAACCCTAAACCTAACCCTGACCCTAACCTTAACTCTAAACGTAACCCTAACATGAATCCTAATCCTATCCATAGTCCTAAACCTAACCCTAACAATAACTCTGAGCATAACCCCAAACCTAAGACTAACTGTAACACTATACATTACCTAACTCTAACCCAAACCCTAACCCTAACCCTAAACCTAATCCTAACTTTAACCCTAACTAAAACACTATCCCTAACCCAAACAATAAGTATGACAGTAACCCTAACCCTATATCTGAATATAAACCTAACACTAACCCTAACAGTAAGTGTAACCCTAACTGTAAACATAACCCTAACCCTAACCACAAACATCAACCTAAACTTAACCATAACACTAATCTCTAACCATAACCCTAATTGTAACCCTAAAACTAACGCTAAACATAACCCTAACCCTTAATGTAACCCTAACCCAATCTCTAACCCTAACACCTAAAACTATCCCTAAATTTAATCCTAACCATAACCTTAAACATAAACCTAAAGCTAACCCTAACAGTAACAATAAACCTAACCATAACTGTAACCCTAACCGTAATTCTAAAATTAACTGTACCCCTAAACATAATCATAACACTAACCTTAAACATAAACCTAAGCCTAAAGCTAACCCTGTCCCTATCCCTAACCAAGACTTAACCATAACCCTAAACCGAAGCCTAATTCGAAGCCTAACCTTACCCTATCCCTAACAGTAACCCTAACCCTGAACGTAACCCTGAAAATAACCCTAAACCTAACCCTAACCACAACCCTAACCCTAATGCTAACCCTAAATCTAACACTAACTCTAACCATAAACATAACCTGAACAGTATCCTTAACCCTAAACCTACCCTCATGCTACCCATAAACATAAATCTAACACTAATCCTAACCCTGATCATTAACTATAAACTTAACCATAACTGTAACGGTAAACATAACCCTAACCCTATCCTTAACCATAACTTTAATTGTAACCCTAAACCTAACGCTAACCCTAATCCTAAAGGTAAACCTAACCCTGTCACTCTGCTTAAACCAAAGCCCTAAAACTAATCCTAGCCATAACCCTAAGCCTAAACATAACCGTAACGCTAACCATAACAGGAACCCTAATCTTACCTATAAACCTAACCATAACCGTAAAAGTCACAACACTAACTGTAACCCTAACCATAACCATAACTGTAACCCAAACCCTAATCCTAAAACTAACAATAACCCCAACAGTAAAGGAAACCCTGAACCTAACCTAATGCTCTCTGTAGCCATAACCCTAAAAGTAACTCTACAACTAAACATAACCCTAAGCCTAACCGTAATCCTAACTGTAATTGCAAAGGTAACCCTAAGCCTATGCATAACTGCAACTGTAACCATAATGGTAACCCTAACTCTGACCGTAACCCTAACCCTAAAGCTAAACCTAACCCTATCTCTAACCGCAACCCTAACTGTAATACTAACAATAATCCTACACTAACGGTAACCGTAAATGAAATGCTAACTCTAAAATTAAACATAACCTTAAATTTTACTCTAATCCTAACCTTAACACTAACCGTAAATCTAACCCTAAGCCTAAACTTAAATGTGTATTTAACCCTAAACCTAACCCTAATCCTAATGTTAAACCTAAGCCTAACAGTAACCTTAATAGTAACTGTAATCATAACTGTAACAGTAATTGTAAACCTAACCCTAACCCTACCATAACCATAACTTTAACAGTAACCCTAACCCTAGTCAGAAAACTAACCATACTCATAACTCTAATCCTATTATAAGAATAACTGTAGCCATAAACCTAACCACAACTGTAAGCTTAACCCAAACCTAACCATAAAACTAACCCCTACTGTACCCTTAACTGTAATTGTAACCCTAACCATAAACATAACCCTGACCCTAAACCTAACTCTAACCATAAATCTAATGCTAACCGTAACCCTAACCCTAACACTAATGCTAACCATAGCCCGAACCATAACTTTAACACTTACCCTAAACCTAACCCTAATCCTAACCCTAACCCTAACACAAATCCTAATGTAACTCTATCCCTAAACCAAACCCTAATACTAAACGAAACCATGATGGTAACCCTAACCTAAAGGTAACTGTAAACATAAACCTAACCCTAACCATGATTCTAACCATAACTCTAACCCTAGCCCTAACCCTCCCTAACAGTAACTTTAAAAATAACACTTACTCTAAAATAACCCTAACTGTAAACCTAATCCTAACTCTAACCCTGATCCTAATCGCAACCCTGACCTTAACCCTATCCCTAACGGTAACCATAACCATACTCTAACCCTAAAACTAACCATAAACATAACCCTAACACTAACCGTAAACCTAACCCTAAGCCTAAATGTAACCATGAGCCTAACCTTAACCGTAACCCTATTGGCAAACTTAAATGTAACCATAACCCTAAAACTAACCCTAATCCTAATTCTAAACCTAACCATAACCAAAATGGTGACCTAACACCAACTGTAAACCCAACCGCAAACCTAGACCTAAGGGGAACCGCAACACTATACATAACCTTAAACCCTAACCCTAATCTTAATGTAACCCTAACCCTAAAACTAACCCTTATGCTAACCATTACAGTAACTGTAACTATAGCCCTAAAAATAACCATAAACCTAACCCAAAAGCTAATCCTAATCCTAACCATAACTCTAACTCTACCCCTAACCTTAACTGTAACTTTAACCCTAACACTAACCCTAAACCTAATCCTAACAGTAAACCTAATCCGAATCACAACTCTTACCCTAACCCTAACCTTAAACATAACAGTAACCCTATCACAACCCTAAAACTAAAACTAACCATAACCTGAACACTAACTGTAATCCTAGCCCTAACCTTAAATGTAACCCTAAACCTAACCCTAACCATATCCCTAATTGTAACCTTAAACATAACCCTAACCCTAACCCTAATCTAACCTTAATCCTACAACTAATCACAAACTTAACACTTAATCTAACTCTAATCTTAACCGGAAACCTAATTCCAACCATAACCCTAACTGTAACTCTAGCCCTAAAATAAAATGGAACCACAACCCTATACTTAAACCTAAGCCCCACCGTAACCCTAACCCTAACCCTAAACAACCCTAACCCAAATCCTAACCCTAAACCTACGAGTGAACCTAATTCTAACACTAACCCTGATCTTAATCCCCAAGCTAACCCAAACCCTAACCATAACCATAACCCTAACCCTTACTCTAAACATAATCTTAAAGTTAAACCTAATCCAAAAAGTAACCCTAGACACTAACCTTACCATAACCCTAACCTTAACACTAACCATAACCATACTTGTAACCATAAAAATTTCCCTAACCCTACCTGTAACCCTAACAAAAACCGTAATCTTAACTGAACCCTAACCCTATCCATAACCATAAAACTAACCCATCTTTAACCCTAACCATAACCATAACTTAATCATAAACATAACTCTAATGCTAATCCTAACCGCAACTGTAACCGTAATGCTAACCATAATCCTAACCCTAAACCTAATGCTAACCTTAGGCCTAAATGTAATCCTAACGCTTACACTAAACCTAACCCTAACCCTAACAGTAACTGTAACCAAAACCTTAATGCTAACCCTAACACTAACCCTAACTGTAAAGGTATCCCTAAACCTAACCCTAACCCTCACCGTAACCCACACATAAACATAAACCTGAGCCTTATCCTAACTCTGTCCCTAATACTAACCCTAACCCTAACCCTTAACCTTAAACCTAACCATAAGCCTAACTCTAAGCCTAACCTTAACAATAACCCTAACCATAAGAATACCTTTAAACCTACAGCTACACTTAACCCTTATACTAACTCTCACTATAAACTTAACTATAATCCTAACACTAAACCTTACACTAATCCCTAATTGTGACACTAACTGTAATCCTAAACCTAACTGTAAACTTAATCATAACCCTAACAGCAACCCTAACCCAATGCTAACCCTAATCTGAACCCTGAACAGTAACACTAACAATAACCCTAATCCTAACCCCTAAAACTAACACTAACCGTACCCTAACCATAAACCTATACGTAATCATAAACCTAACTGTTATAGTAACCTTAACCCCAACTCTAACCATAACCATAATCCTAACCCTAACTGTAACCCTAATCATCATACTAGCAGTAACCCTAACCATAGCCATAATTAAAAACCTATACCAAAAAATAACCCTATCCATAAATGTAAACCTAATCCTAAACATAATGCTAACCATAACTCTAACCCTAAACTGAACCCTAAACCTATCCGTAACCCTAACCAAATCATAACCCTAACCCTAAGCCTACACCTAAACCTAAGCCTAACCCTAACAGTAACCCTAAATGAAACCCTAACCTAACTATAACCCTAACTCTAATAGCAATCCTAAACTGAACCCTAAGCCTACCTGTAAGGCTAAGACTAACCATAACCCTAACATTAACCCTAACCATAACACTAAAACTAAGGCTAAAAATAAATCTAAACCTAATATTAACTATAACACTAATGACAACTCTAAACATAACTGTAACCTTAATGATAACCTTAATGTTAAACCTACCATAAGTCTAACACTAATTGTAAACCTCACCATACTAGTTACCCTAAGCCTAAAACTAACTATAACCATAACCCTAACTGTAACCCTAATCCTATTGCTAAGCTTAACCCTAACCATAACCACAACTTTAACCTATCCCTAACTGTAACACACATCCCAAGCCTAACCATAATTGTAACAATAACAGTAAACATAACTGCTACCCTAATCCTAACCCTAAACCTAACACTAACCCTAATTGTAACCCTAACCCTAACCCTAAACCTAACTGTAACTCCAACCCTAACCCTAACACTATTCATTAAACTAATGCTAATCCTAATCCTAACCATAACCATAACCATAACCTCATTATTACTGTAACCGTAACGATAACCCCAACCCTAACTCTAAACTTAACCATAACACTAATTCTAACACTGACCTTAAAAGTAACCATAACAATAAACCTAACACTAAAGGTAACCTTAACCTCAACCATAGCCCTAATAGTAATGCTAACCCTAACCCTTGCCACACTTTCTACATGAAAACTAACACTAACTCTAACCATAGCCTGAGACATAACCCTAAATTTAAGCTTAAACATAACCCTAACCTTAAGATTAACCACAACCCTAAACCTAACCCTAAACCTCAACATAAACTTAAGCCTAATCCTAACACTAAACCTCACCCTAACCAAAACTGTAACCCTAAACCTAACCCTAAACTTACCCTAACTGTTACCCTAACCCTAAGTGTAATCACAGCCATATTCTAACCCTAACTCTAACTCTAACCCTACATATAACCTTTACCCTAGCCCTAACTATAACCTTAGCAATAACACTAACCCTAACAGTATACGTTACCGTAACACTAACCCTAACCATAAAAATACTGTAACTCTAACAGTAAAATTGACGGTAAACCTAAATGCAACCTTAATGCTAAACATAACCCAAATCCTAAACCTAATGCTAACCATCATTGTAGCCCTAACCGTAATCTTATACATTACCCTAACCATAACACTAACCCTAACCGCAACTCAAAAAGTAACTCAAATCCTAACTCTAATCCTCACCCTAACCATAAAACTAAAACTAACCCTAACATTAACCCTAATCCTAACTGTAACACTAAAAGTAACACTAATCCTGACTAAAATTAATGGTATCCTTAACCCAAAACCTAATCCTAACCCTAACCCTAACTCTAACCCTATCCCTAAGCTTAACCCTCACTGTAACCCTAACACTAACTCTAACCATAAAGCTAAGCCTAACCTTGACCATAACCTTAAAAATAATCTTAACTCTAACAATTTCCAAAAGCATAACTCTAGACTTAACCATAACAAAACCCATAACTCTAACCCTAACGATGACCCCCACCATAGCCATAAATGTAAACCTAAACCTAACCCTAATAGTAACCCTAACCCTAACCATAAACTTAACCGTAACATAACCCTAACCATAACTCTAACCCTAACACTAATCCTCATCCTAACTGTACCCCAAAGCCTAAACCTAAACTTAACCCTAACACTAACCATAGCCCTATCTGTAACCCTAACCTTGACACTAACCCTAACCCTAAATGTAACTGTAAGCATAACTCTAAGCATAACTCTAACAGTAAACCTAACAATAACGCAATACCAAACCTAACAGTATTGTAAGCATATCTGTAATTGTAATGCTAATGCTAACCCAATCTAATGCTAACCCCAACCATAACCCTAATTCTACCCATAATCTTAACCCTAACCATAACCATAAGCCTAACAGTAACAGTAAACCTAAAACTAACCATAAACCTAACACCAAACCTAATTCTAAGCCTAACCCTACTCTACCTAAGCATAACCCTAAGTATAGCCTTACATCTAAACATAAGCAAAACACTAAGCCTAACCCTAACCCTAACCCTAGCATTAACACTAATCATAACGTTAAACATAACCCTAACACTAACTCTAAACCTAACCCTAATCATAACCATGAACCTAATCCTAAGTGCAATGGTAACTCTAACACTAAACCTAAACTCAACCCTAACTGTAACCCTAACCCTAAACATAAACTTAGCCCTACACTAATTTCAACCCTAACCTTAACCCTAACCCTAACTTTTACTAAACCTTAATCATAACCTTAACCATAGCACTAATCCTAACAGTTTGCATATCCATAACCATAACAAAAAAGGCAACAAAAACCATAACCCTGTCTGTAATTGCAACCATAGCCGTGACTCCAACCCTAACGCTAAAGTTAAACCTACCTTAATGCTAAATGTAACCCAAATACTAACCCTAAAACTAACCCTATCCTACTGGTACTCCTAAACCTTAACCTGAACATAACCATAATCCTAACTGAAACCCTAACCGTAATTATAGCTTAACCCTAACCCTCACCCTAACCATAAACCTAAAACTAACCATAACCTTAACCCTAACCCTAAACAAAACAATAAGTATAACCCTAATCCTAAGCCTTAACCTAACTATAACCCTCACACTAACCCTAACCATAACCCTAACCTTCACCTAAACCCTGATCCCAATCGTAACCCTAAGCCTAACCTTAACACTAACCATAAACCTAAACCTAATCCTAACCCTAAACCTAACTTTAACCCTAACTGCAATTTTAACACTAACATTAACTTTAACCCTAAACCTAACAATCCCCTAGTCCTAAATGTAACTTTAAAACAAACTGTAACCCTAGAAATAAGCCTAACCATAAACCTAAACTTAAATCTAACCATAACTATAACCGTAGTCCTAAACTCCCCTAATGGTTACCCTAATCCTAACAGTAAACCTAAGCCTAGCCTAAACTTAAAAGAAATGCTAACTGTAACCATAAACCTAACTCTAAACATAACACTAACCGTAACTCTAACTGTAACCCTAAACCTATCCCTAACTATAACGCTAGCCTTAACTCTAAATCTAACCCTAAGCCTAACCCATAACACTAACACTTATCCTAACATTAACCATACCTCTAACTGTAACCGTAATCATAATCATAACCCTAACCCTAACCCTAAGCCTAACCATACCCCTAAACCCAACCGTAACCCTAAGTGTAATCCTAACACTAGCCCGAACTGTAACCATAACCCTAACCCTAAACATAACTTTACGTTAACCCTAAACCAAACTGTAATCCTTACCTTAACCCTAACTCTAACCTTAACCTTAGCCACAATCCTAACCATAAACTCCACCTTAACACTAAACCTATCCATAACCCTAAGGCTAAATCTAATCCTAACCCTAACCCTAACGGTAGCCTTAAGCATAACTCTAAACCTAAGCCTAACCTTAAACCTATTCCAAACCGTAACACTAACCCTAATCCTAACACAAACCTTAACCCTAACAGTAACCCACACCTAATCCTAACCCTAAACCTAACCGTAACCCTAACCATGATTGCAATCCTAACCCTACCCTAAACCTAACCATAACCCTGATCCTAATCATAACCCTAAAACTAACACTAACCCTAAACCTAACCATAACCCTAACAGTAACCCTAACCCTAACTCCTAACATTAAACTAACCATAACTCTAACATTAATCCTAAACCTTAGTGTTAGTGTAACCCTAAGCATAACCCTAACTCTAACCCATACACTAAACTTAACCCTAACCCTAACTGGAACCCTTACCCTAACAGTAACCATAAAACTAATCCTAACCCTAAACCTAACATAACCCTAAACTTAACACTAACCCTATCCCTAACACTAACCGTAATAGTAACTGTCATAATAACCCTAATTCTAACCATAAACCTAACAACAAAACAAACCCTAACCCAACCATTAACCTAACATAACCCTAACCATATCCGTAACCATAAGACTAATGCTAACCCTAAACTTAACATTAATTCTAACTCTAATCATAAGCCTAATGGTACCCCTGAGCCCAAATAAGACGCTTACTATAACCCTAAATGTAACCCTATCCAAAGCCCTAACCCTACTCTAACCAAAATTTTAACTCCAACCCTAAACCTAATCCTAACCCTAACCATAACCTTAAGCCTAAGCCTAACCATAACCATAACCATAACTCTAACCCAAATCCTAAACCTAAACACTAAACCTAACCCTCACTCAAACCCTAAAATCTAAACTTAAACCTAAAAATCACCTAAGCTTAATCCTAAACACAACCCTAACCCTAACCCTAACACTAACCACAGAACTGTGTTAAGACTAAAAACACTAACACTAACACTAACAGTAACATTGAACCTAAGCCTAAATCCTAAAAAATATCACTAAAGGGAAACCTAACCCTCAATCTTAACCCTAACACTAACGCTATGCTAACACTATCCTACCCCTAAAACAAATAGTACCACTAACACTACATCCTAATGCTAGCCATAACCCTAACACTAACCCTAATTCCAAATTTCTTCTAACATTCAGCTTAACCCAAAAACCTAACCCTAAATACTGAACCTAATCCTAATCCTAAACTTAAGAACTAAAGTGAATCCTAACTCTATCCTAATCTTGCCCTAACCCTAACCCTAATCCTAACCTTAACCCTATCCTTAACCCTAACACTAACTGTAAACCTAACCCTAACCCTAATTGTAACCTTAACACTAAACATGTCAGGAAACCGAACCCTAAACCTGACCATCACCATAACCATAACAAAAACCCTAACCCTAACACTAACCCTAGCTGTAAGCCTAATGCTAACTTTAAACCTAATGCTAAACTTAAATCTAACAGTAACTGTAACCCTAACTCTAACCCTAAACTCAATCCTGAATGTCACCCTAACCCTTATCGTAAACTTAAATATAACCCTAACCTCGACTGTAAATGTAACACGAACTTGTAGCCTAACCCTAACACTAAACATAACCATAATCCTAGTGCTAAAAATAACCCTAACCCTAACCCTGATGATAACCCTAACCTTAGCCCTAACTATAGCCCTAAACCTAACTCTGACCATAACCATAACCTTAACCGGAACCCTAACTGTAACTCTAACCCTAACCCTAACACTTACTCTAATGGTACCCCTGAACCTATACTAACCAAACCCTAACCTTAACCCTAACTGTCACCCTAACACTAAGCCTAAACCTAGCCCTTGCCCTAACTGTAAACCTAAACCTAAGTCCAACTATAATCCTAACCCTAAACATAACTGTAAACCATACCTTTGGTGTACATTTACGGTTAGAGTTCAGGGGTTAGTGTTAGGATTAGGGATAGTATTAGTGTTATGGTTAAGATTACACTGGTTAGGTTTAGGTTTACAGTTAGCATTAGGATTAGGGTTAGAGTTATGTTTAGGGTTAAGGTTAGGAATACGGTTATGGTTGGGTTTAGGGTATGTGACCCTAGACCTAACCCTAATAGTAACCCTAACCCTAACCCTAAATGTAACCTTAACCCTAAACCTAACTACAACCCTAACCCTAACCCTAACCCCAACTAGAACCCTAAACTTAATCCTAACCCTAACCTGAAACCAAACTCTAACCGTAACCCTAACCATAATCCTAAACCGAGCTCAGATCGGCTCCTTTCATCTAGTCTCGTTTCTTGTCTCTTATCTTTTCTCGTCTCTTTCTCTCTGTGTCTCTTTTTCTCTCTGTCCCTCTCTGTCTGTCTCTCTGTCTCTCGCTGTGTTTCTCTCTCTGTCTCTCTGTGACTCTGTCTCTGTCTCTCTGTCTCTGTCTCTGTCTCTCTGTCTCTCT
>NDGN011464964.1:0-14125 GCA_002564285.1 Tympanoctomys barrerae
GCAAACTTAGGTTGTTAACCCTCTAGAAGAGAAGCTTATTATTACCCTGCAACATATGCAGTTCGGTTTAACCTAACTGTCTGAATATCAAACATCTTAGGCATAACATGGAACAGTTATTTTCCATCAAGCATTAATATGTTAAACCTTAAGTCCCTGCAGAATATGGAGGAAAAGTTTAAAAAAATTAAAAATGTGAATAAACAATTACATATTTTTACACAGAAATTTAGAAATAGACCATAGACAGCACTGTAGCAATACAGTCCTGTGACATTTTTTTTCTTCTCTCTTGTTTTCATCTATTACCCTTTGTTTTTAAACAAACATTTACTTGAGAGACAGTATGGCAATAACTGGTATGTCATCACAAGCAGTACATATTTAGAAGACCAGAATGACAGGCACTCCAAGCATGACCCTACTATTACACATTGCTATCTTCAGGGCAGTTGCTTAGTTCACAGGCATCAGCATATATAGTTAGCCAGGGTCAGAATCCTACCAATTAACTGCTAGTTTCAAAAACCTACTGATATTCCTCAGGATCATTGCCTTGCCCATCTTGTGCATATAAATGTATGGCTTGCCCCTGTCATGTTTCCTAACTTTTCTCCTTGCCCTCTCTTCGTTGTCTAATCCTCAAGTTCTCACTTTTCTTTTAACTGTGTTATACCTTTCTATTTGTATTTCTTCTTTTGGGTTCTTATACTAGGGAGACCATATGATATTTATACATGTGGGTCTGGTATATTAAATTTTATTTTAAAGAGAAAAACATTTCAAAACAAGGTAATAGGAGGTAGCAATGTTACTAGATTGTTTATTATTATCTTTGAATTAGTTATTCACAGAATAAGATATAACATTTAATTGCCCAACCAACATTAGCATGAACCTTTCAGAAATTAATATAACTATCTATCTTAACTATTACACATATATACATATATTAATATTTCTTTTTTTGCTTTTCCTTTCTTTCTTTTTTCTTTCCCCCATGCCAGGTTCTCTTTCCTTTTGAACAGTTTCTTTGTCTTTCACAGTATCTACTGTACCTTTTGGATCTTATTTACTCTTCCAGATTCTCACACTAGGGAAGCAATATGATGTTTCCACACATAGTTCTGAGGGAAATTTTCCAGGGGACAATTAAGTATGTATAGTGAATATTCTTCAGCCCTCTCTAAAAGTTCCTGGGGTTCTCCACAGAGTCACTGTCCAGCAAGCCCCAGGAGACCTAATGACCCGTTTCTCTTTAGCAACACTACTGCAGATACACTGATGATACAAACACAGAAAGGCTCTTCTCCCCAAATATAAAGTTCACCTCATGGTAGACAGAGACACTCAAACTCATGCAAAGCCACGTGTGACAATAACTTGAGAAATGTATGAAAATATACAAGTCTCTTTTGTACCTGTCCCAATACTTGAAATTTCACCATCAAATCTGCAAGTGTATTAATCATTTCATTTTTTTTTTCTATTTCAAATATCTCAAGGAAAGAAATGGTAAATTAATATGATCTGAACTTTTTCTAGCTCTACTTTCAGTACTTTTTTCAGTATTTTTCTATCTACTGAATTCTAACAGTTTCAGAGAAACTGCATGTCTTAGTTACTCTTCTCTAGCTGCTGGGACAAATATCTGACACCCAAAATGAAGGAAGGAAGGGGTTACGTAGCTCACAGTTGCTGGAGGTTTCAGTCCATACTCAGCTGGCTCCTAGGCAGAGAGGTGCCTGGCAGAGGGCAACCTTCATGGCAGGGTGAAAAAGAGAAGAGAGCAAAAGAATTGGCAGCAGCTCAGGAAGCTAGCTCTCTCCCCTCCTTACATTGTAATCCAGGTTACCTGCCCCAGGGCAGGTGGAGCATCCACACCCACAATAATCAATCACAAACTCCAGAAACCCCCCATGACTGCATGAGGCTTTGGGGGAACATCTAGCCACAAGCCATAACATTCCACCCCTGGAATCCCAAAGATTCATGCACATCCCTTTATGCAAAAAGCATGTTAGTCCATCTCCGAGAGTTGCCAAAGTCCACCAGTTTCAGCATTGCTGAAAAGTCTGACTCCCAAGTCTCCTCTAAGATCAAAAGCAAACTCTTTGCTATGAGCCCCTATATGGATGAAAAGTTAAACACTTTGAACATTCAATGGCACAAGATAAATATTACCATTCCAAAAGATACAAACAGTAGGATGCCAAGCATTGGGACCAAAGCAAGTCCAAAATCCAGCAGGGCAAACATCAAGTCCAGTAGTTCCATATAGAACATCCGAAGCAATCTGTGACAATTGTGAGCTCCATGTGGTTCTGACCCTATGGCACTTCTGGTGGTTGTAGCTCCCCTGGCTTCTCTCTTAGGCCAGCTTTAGTCCCTCCTTGCAGTTTCCCTTAGATGATCCATGTTCCTGTCTTTTCCAAACTTCTGGGGTTTCCACTGAATAGGCTTTTCACTCACAGCTTTACACACTGTCCTCCCAGGGGCACACTGGCTGGCTCCCAGGTCTTCTGAAATTGAGATGGAAGCCTTCTTAACCTCAGAGCTTTTGCATTCTGCAAGCCCCTAAAACCAATGCCATATGGATGATGCCAAGGTCTGCTGCCAGCTGGAGCAGTAGCCAGGCTTCTTTCTCTCATGGCTGTAGGGGTCAAGTGCCTGGCTTGCTGAACACTCTGATCCTGCCTCTGAGGAATAAATTTTCCATGCCAGCATATTCTGGAACCTGGTGTTGCCACCACCACCATTATGGAACATAGGGCTCTGTGGCTTTCCCCTCAAGGCAAAGTCCCTTACCCTTACAATTCTGAGGCTGCAAAGGGTGGAGACCTGCTACCTTCAGTGATCCCTTCAGATCATCCTTTCTATTCTCTTGTTCTTTCTCTGCAGTGGAGATCCTCTCAGCTCTGTTTTTTCATTCCACAGCTTTATAGGAGTTTCCTTTCTGGCCAAACTCACAAAACTTTAAATCATCCTGCTCGGCTCTTTTGTTCTCAGCATAAATCTGACTAAAAGCCCCCAACAACAGCCATGCTATTCCTTCAACATTTGGCAGTTTCTAAATTTCTTTTGAAAGCTTAATCAGTTTAGGCAAAGTCTCTGGACAGGAACAAAATTCAGACAAACTTTCCACCAAGCCATAGAGCAAATCATCTGGAGTCCACCAATGTAGTCCTTCTGCCCAGAAGAAAACTCCCCAGCCTGGTCTTTATAAACAGGCTTTCTCTCAGTCTTCTGGTCTTCTGAGCTCTGGGCAAAATCTCCCATACAGAACAGCTAAAGCTGTTCCAGCACTTCTTTTATAGGCAACATCTCCAAACCTTTCCTATCTCTTTCCATAAGCCATGTCCAAAAGCTCATAATCCACATGGTCAGATTTAGTCACTGTAATGACCTCACTTCTCTGGTACCAAATTCCATCTCCGCTACTTTTCATTCATTGCTGGGACAAATACCTGACACTCAAAATGAAAGGAGGAAAGGTTTATTTAGCAGACGTTTCAGTCCATACTCCATTGGCTCGAAGGCAGATGACAGCAGTTCATAGCAGCAGAAAACAATGAAGAGCAGAGGAGGAACAGCAGCTGCAGCATCTATCAAGCCTCTTGTTCTTCTTTCTATGTTAGTTGTGAAGACCAGTGCTCCTCCAAGGTAGTAGCCATGCTATGAAGATCGGAGCTTCTCCAAAGTGGTGGCTGCAAAGATCAAGATCCTCCGAGGAAGTGACACTGAAAAGCTCAGAACTCCTCCAAGGAAGCAAGGCAAGAAGAAGCCTTCCTCGACCCTTTTATATACCCTTTTTGTGCTGAGTCACTCTAGGGTGGGGTGGGTCCTCCCCACCCTAAGGCGGAACCCCCACACCCCAGGGTGTGGAATCACCAAGCAAATCTAGCTGAGCTTCTGACATCTCAAGTTGACACAATGTATCAACCACTAGAATGCAAAAGGTTCATTTCTGAGATGCTCAAGGAGGAGAGTCCTTTCTGAGACTTTACATGATAGAATGATAAGAACTTCATCCTAGAGAGAAGAGCTCTGACAAAAAGAGGAGAGAGCATGAAGGACTAAGAGATAAATCTGTTGCAGTTACAACTGGAAGGTATAGTAGAATGGCAACTGGATTGGCCTTGGCACCCACCATGGGGATGGATGGAGCTTGCTCTAGGCATGTCTTCCTAAGGCATGGAGGCTTGACCTGGGAGTCTGTGTCTGCTCCCAACTATCTTCCTCCATAACACTAGTAACACTGTCCCCGCTCTGATTCCCAGACACCATGAAGCAGCTTTGCCTACCATACCTTTCCACATGATGTCCCTGCCTTGGAGCCAGCCAACTGAAGACCACTCTCCTGAAATAGTGAGCCAAATCAAAGCTCTCCCTTAATTCTTGGGTGTTAGGTGTGTGTTCATCAATTGAAAACTCACATGCAAAAATCATACACTGTTTAAAAGGTTAAAAGTCTTAAGCATCATCTGTCCTTTCAAAAAAGTATTTCTGCATACTTTCACTACACCAGGTTGTAATCCAGGCAAAAGAGATATGGAAATAATAACCACAGCAGGCAGAATTTCCATACCTTAACCTGCATTCTACTGGGAGAGGCAAGCATTTAATAAACAACTATATAGTATATAGTGCTGGGGGTAATGGTGAAAGCTGTGGGGGAATAAAGCAATATCAAGAAGGTCTAGGCTTTATTCTTAGCTCCTGGCCATGGTAAGTGCCTGATAAATCTGGGTTGAATTAATGGATGGTGAAATAAGTACATGCAAGGTTGTTTGCACTCTCAGCTTAAATATCCCCAATCAAAAAAACAGACTTGGAAGATAGCAGAAGTAGCAAGTGAAAGAGGAAGATAAGGGATCCAAAGCATGCTCTGTGGGGCTGGGTTTGTTAACAAGGGTACCCATCACATGTGGCTATCATAGATAAGCACACAAGTGGGGCTGGATAGGGTTGTTTGGATTTTGTGGCCATGATCTGGTCAGCCTTGAGAAGAATAACTTAGCAGAATTCACTTGGCCTGAGACAGGTTTCATGAAGAGATCAGTCCACTAGAGAGATTAAAAATAATAAATGTCTTTTTCACACATTAACCAGGCACTCAAGTCTAAAGCAAAATGCTTAAATTTAGACATGCAAATTCAGATACTAACACTTTGACCTGTTCTCTAAACAATTATTTATGTGACTATTGTTCTATTTTCCATTATTAGAATAGCTAATCCACTTAAGAGATGAAAAAATAAACCAAATTTCTAGCAGTGTTGAAGAAGAACACATTGACAATGTGAACAACTAAAGTCAAAGGAGAGCAGGGTGACCTGACAGAAGGTTTTATATCTCATGACTAGTTTTTAAATGAGCTCAGTTCAATATCTTCATAAAATCAATATTATAAAATGAGATAAAAAGAAACACTATTCAATTGCCTTAAGGAATGTGCATCTTAAAAAATATCTATGGAAAGCCTAACAAGTACAAGAGTCAGTGCATCCTGTGAGATGTAATGAGATTAATCACTTAATAAGTGTATCAAGCTAATCACTGACAACATGTATTGATTGCATGTAAAATGCCAGGTGCCATGTTGCGTTTCATGTCATCTCATTTAATCTCATGATGATCTCATGGTGCAAATAATGATCTGTGCTTTACAAATGAGGAAACATCAATACAGGGAGACAGGCAAATGGGGTAGGATGGTACAGCTTGTGAGTGGATTGGAACCCAAACCATCAGAACAAGCAGTCAAGCCCATGCCTCAGCCCTCATGGAGAGAAGATCCAGGAGGTAAATGGTACAGAGAGAAAATAACTAAGTGCTTTGGGCATATATGACAACAGACAAGTGTGAGGTACGGTATTTTGTTGAAAAGAATCAAAGGATGAGACAAGGAGTAGGAATGACTCTCGTTTCATTATGACCTTGGTGTTTTCCTACCAAATAGTCACCAGGACTGGACATGTAGAAAGTGGAGAGTTCAGTAGTGGTTCACATTCAACACCACTAAAGAGTCTCAGGTATGAGGAACTTAAGGAAGAAAGCCATGGTCACTCATTCATATTGGGGCTGAAAATCTGGCTTCCATGTTACATATTATTTTAAGAAAGCACCAGCAGCTGTCATGCAAGATCTTTGAGCAGAAGTTCAAAAAGGACCACTTCCTGCTGGTCATGGCCCAAGGAATTCACTAGCTGTGTGGGCCCCCACTCCTAAGGAGAAGGAATTTCCTCATCTGTGAGTACTTGGCCCCTTAGAAGTGCAGGTGATGGTCTTTGTAGAATGCAGGTCTCATAGCTATCAGCGGTGCTTCATTCTCTGATGGTTTTCTGAGGCCTGCAAGGTCAGCCTCTGCAAAATTTTACAGCCAATAGAACCTGTCAGGGCCTTGCTCTGGTTCTTCTCTGGTTGTTGTCTACCTTTGACTTCCCCCAGAATATGTGTAATTCCAAGGACTCACTCTTACCCAAGAACTTCTGCATAACCTACAAGCATAATAGATTGAAGACTATTTCAAAAACTCACAGGAGAGAAAATGTGGAGATAGCTGGTTGTGAAACTAAGAAATGACCAGAAGGTACACTCTATAGAGAACTGGGTAACCCATTTAACACATGGAGTGAGGAAAATAGATAAGTGGAAGTAACTCAAGGGTTTCTAATTTAGACCCTAGGTAGGAGGTATTAAGTGGGTCAAAGAAATACTGGACATGTTAGAGACACTCACTCAGTTTTGAGCAGATGGAATCAGAAATGCCTAAAAACAATCAGATAAGATGTCTAGTATGAAGCAAAATGTTTGGCTTTGGAATCAGAAGGGAGCCAGGATGAAAGCATACAGTTGCCCCGAGGCTAGCCACCTTCAAATGAAACCTTTGTTCATAAGTAAGATGATCCTATGCTTTATCTTCCAAAGTGGGACACATGTAATTTGAAGTGATATTATTAAAGATCACACCAGAACGACAAGACAAACTGGGACATACCATGGCACACAGCTGTGTCCCCAGAGCGCATGCTGAGTAAGGCAGTGCAGGTGCTGCTCACTGGTGAGTACAGTGTCAGGTCATAGTCTGAAATCCACACCCAAGTGAAAAACTGGGTATGTGATGCACACTGAAAGAAACTGAAACACAACACCCACACTGGCCCCAGCAAACAGCAGGCTCCCCCCGCCCCCGAATTCTGGGATGGGCCCACTCCGCACCTCTCTGGTGCCAGGGATGGAGATACAGAGTGGTAGGAAGAGACAGGCAGCAGATGTGGGTCACAGCCTGAGCTCCAGTCTGCAGCGGTAACTTGTATCTCAGACACCCACTTCAGGAGCGATGTTCAGTACACCCACTACAGGAACACACTTGTAAGTCTCCAGGTCAGGGACTGGCTGTCGGTGAAGCTGCCCGTTCCCCAGTGTAAGTGATGGTTTAGGTTGAAACTTGTAGCCTAGGAAAGCCAGGAGGTGTCTGTCCAGAGAAAACTTATTAGGGCAATGTTTTTATAAAACATAAATAATATAAAAATTATAAAGTAAAAGATTTAGGTATTGCATGACTCCACAAAAAGTCAGAAAAATGTGAAGAACTCATAAAGAACTAACAGAAAGCACTATGAGAAAAATACACCTAAGGACAAGAAATTCAAAATTAATATAGGATTAACACTTACTGTACAGAATTTTGTCTACCATAGATTAAAGTTCACCAGCTGTACTCCTCACATGAGCTAGGCAGATTTGTAAGGTTTGAGTTGTATTTCACTGGAACTTCTCTCCCTGAGCTGATTATCAGTATTCCTGACCAGAAGCACAGTCTAGTTATCTCTTAAAGACTTTGTCATACATTTCCTCATCCTCAGAGCCAACTGAGAAATAAAGGCTCTTGATCCCAGCCTCAAAATCCTGCACAATTTAATCTACTGCTAGAGCACTTAGCCACCTGCTCTCTCTCTCCCTCTCTCTCTCTCTCTCTCTCTCTCTCTCTCTCTCTCTCTCTCTCTGACCAAGAGTTTCTTCAAATCCAGCCAATGCCACCTCCACCCAGTGGAAATAACTGCTTATGGATCCAGAGGTGGATCCATTGAAGCTGTGAGATTTAAAATTGTTCTCAAAAGCTCAGACTCTTTGGAACTGACAGTAACTCTGTCCTAGGTCTCAATAAGAGCCAACAAATACAAAGCACAAAGGAAGAGAGCAGCTGCAAGATGTCCTGCAGCAACATATAATTAGGACAAGAGACAATTTCTAAGTCATAAGGGTGTCTGTGTGCTTGTTTCAGGGTGAGTGTGTGGCTACAGAGTTAAGTAAAGCAAGAATATCCATAATTTAAGAAATATACTGCAGCCTGTGTAAAAACTTTCCTGTCTATGTAATTCCAGAATTCAGTTGCTAGTATAAACAAATGAGCTATCCAGCCAGTGAACAGGTGGGGATAGATTCAGGAGGCATTTGCCAAAGGAACAACTCCAGAGAACCTCTATTTTATTGAGCTTAGAGGAGGAAAATCTGCCAAAGGTGCTACCTGACTCTAGTCAGCTGTCAGGGCTTGCATGGCATCCCAGGTGAGCTCTGGCCTTCTCTCCTCAACACATCACCCCTCACTGCTCTGGAAAAGTCAGACGCTTCAAAGAAAGAGGACATCAGACATTTATGTTCTTGCTGAGTGACTGCAAGGCCAGGCCTAGAGCTCTGAGTTATCCTATGTGACCTGTATCCCAACAGCAAAATAAGGGAGCCCATGGCAGCACCCACACCTTAAAGTTCACTGAGGAAGCAGAACTCAAATGCAGAGAATGAAGTCATCTGATTTCTATAAGCATCCATTCCCAAATGGAAGGTAGAACGAGGAAATTGTTTCGAACTCTGCAAAGCTGCAGAATGCCCTGGCAAATCATTTGGAAAGCTATGCGTCTAAGTGAAGTGTGAACACACACCTTGAGCATTTTTCCTTAATTTAAATATACTGGCTTGTGAAGATTCACCTTCCCCTGTCAATCACTTGTCAGACCATCGCTGTCTGTGCCCAAACTCACATCTGGAGGAGTGCATGGAACAATCTGGCATGTGCTTGTTTGTGTTTAGGCTTTTTCCTTATTTCCAAAAATAAGCCAGAGAGAGCTGGAATGTGATACACACTTCAAGCTGAGAATGATGCACTGTCTTGGAAACTGCTCACAGCACCACTGTCATCATCCAGTCAAAATGTTCCTCTGATGTGGCCCAGTATTGACACAAAGAATGTGCTGTTAATTTTTTATGTATATGGGCAGACCTTAGTGTTCAATTATTTTAGAAATAATCTATTTTATAAAATATTTGATTCTTAAAAGGCAAAGTATGAGATCATCTTCCCAGAAATTCTAGCAATTATTTTGTAAGGGCTTTCTTCATTATTCCATCCCAGCACCGGAGTCTAAAATTATCTTCAGCTATGCAATTATTTGCAGTTAATAAATATCTGTTGAATAAGTATACTAGTTTGCTAGGGCTGCCACCACAAAGTGCCACAAGTCAGTCAGCTTAAATAAGAGATTTGTTGCCTCATACTTCTGGAGTCTGGAAGTTTGAGGTCCAACTGTGGGCAGAGTTAGTTGGTTCCTTCCAGGGCCTCTTCCTTCACGTGCAGCTGTCCACGTGCTTTCTGCATCCACACCTGACCTTCTGGGTGTTTGTGTCCAAACCTCCTCTTCTTGTAATAAGGACCTCAGCCAGATTTCATTAGGGCCTAACCTAAGGACTTCATTTTATCTTGTCTCCAAATTCAGCCACATCCTGAGGGGGGCTACAGGTTAGGACTTCAACAAATTAAATCTGGAGATACACAACAGAGCCTGTGACAGTAGGTCACCAACGCTGTAGGCTGGTCTCCTGCTTGCTTGATTACTTGCTTGGTTACTTGGTTGATTGGTTTTGCAGTACTAAGGATCAGACTCAAAACCTTCACACTGAGCTATACCTTCATCCCCTTTTGATTATTTTTTTAGGAGAAGAGGGTCTCACTTAATTGCCCAGACTGGACTCAAACTTAAAACCTTCCTGCCTCTGCTTCATGAGTACCTGGATTTTATAGACCTGTGCTACTGCACTAGACTACATTGGTCATTCAGATGCTTTCAGGACTGAAACCATGAGTTTTATCCATCTCTGAACCTGTTAGAACAGATTCACACCCTATCACCACCACCAAAAAGAATCAATATTCTTGTGTCTTATGAAACTCAGTGTGAGAGTCTTTTTCAAGTTGGCTGAGTGGTCTCTTATGGCTCATAGGAAAGGAACTTGAAAACAGTATTTGAAAAATCCATGTTTTTGAAAACATATAAGTTAAATGCTTTACCTTTACTCCAAACTGCTGTTCTTTTCTCCTGTCTGTGTGGAGGTTAATTATTTCCTCAATTCCCAGGGTAGCCCACCTGTTCATACTGATGTGCATTAGCGCTTAGGAAGATACAGCATACATCTAAAGACATACGTAGAATACACAGTTATGCAAGAAAGTGGGTCAAGCTTGAGGGAGGCCATCTGTCAGAGTATGTTTTGGCCAAAGGAAAACATAAGAAGGGAACTTGTAAAGGAGGCTGAAGTATTGTAGCCAAAGGGCACCAACAGAGTTCTGTGGACTCCAACTGTCACCCTTCTTTCCAAAGAGCTGTGCTAGATGTGGAGACGTGTGTGGCTACAAAAGCAAAAGGCAGCAGTACAAAACCTCAAATTCCACTTTGGAAATAAGGACAGAAGCAAAGCACTCAATTCCTATATTTTTAAAATAACATACCCTATAAAATATTTAGTGCATTTTAGGAGGCAGACTATAAGACCAAATTCTAGATATTTTAACAGTTATCATTTTTATTAAAATGTGTAGCATATGTTTTATTTCACATGAGTAAGTTCTCCATAACTTACATATGCATACACCAAAAGATTCTTAATGATTTCGTCATGTGTTAGTCAGATTTCTATCTCTTATATTTCCATACGAACTCCACAAACTCTAATATTATCCTTCAATGTCAATAAAAATCCTACTGAAACATTGGTTGAGGTTGCATTGAGTCTAAATTTGGAGGCAATGGATGTTGTAACAATAATGAGTCTTTCATTCTGTGAGTATAGTTTATCTTTCATTTATTTAGATCTTCCCTGTTAGCTATATTTTTAAATGAGTGTGGATTTTGCATACCTATTTTTCCTAAAAATTATTCCTAAGTATTTTATGATAACAGCATTATTTCTTTAATTTTATTTTCCAACTTTTCATTACCGCTACGTAGGACACAGAGTTTTTGCATATTAGAGTTGCATCTAGTGACCTTCTTAAATTCACTTAGTCATTCCAGTGGTTCTAGGTATACAGACACATTCAGAAAATTTTAAAAATATATATTTCTTTCTAATCACTGTGACTTTTCTCCCATTTTATTTGCTAGCCAGCACCTCAGGTACAATGTTGAATCGACATGATCAGTCTAACTTGAAGTTTGACAAAACAGTTCTTTCCAAAGAACTAAGGTTTGGGCTTTCTCAGGGTCTTTTCCCCCCTATTGTTTTCCCAATTCCTGTCTTATTACCTCTTAACTTTTTTTTCCCACCTAACTACTTTGGATTTAATGTGTTTTCTTTTTTTATTTAGATTGAGTAGAAATTTACGTAGTTGATGTTGAGCATTTTCTCTTAAATTATAAATATAGAGCAATAAATCCCCTTCTGTATTAGTCAGCTCTCCCAGTGCTGAGACACAATACCCAACACCCACAAGGAAAAGAGATTTAATTAATTCACAGTTTCAGGAGATTTAACACATACTTGACTACTTCCAAGCAGAACTATCCTAGTGGAAGGTCATGGCAGAACAGAAGTGACCAGGGAGGAGAAAAGAGGAACAGAGTGGAGAGGTCGAAAGACCACATGCAGTGCCCAGGGTCACACCTTCATGCCCCACCCAGGCACACCCAGATACTGCTTTACTGATCTGCTTGGAAACTCTTAATCCAATGAAATTGACATCAGAATTAATGGTCACAGTCCCTGAACTCTCCTTTTGTAACATACTGTGCTTTCACTGCCATTGAGAATGAAGATTTTAATTTTCCACATGATTTTTGTTTTGATCCTTGATCATTTAAAATGATGATACTTGATTTTTGAATATGTAGAAATTTGTCAGCAATGTTTTTATTGCATATTCTCAATGTATTATATTATGGTCAGAAAATATACTTTTATGACTTTAATTATTTAAAATGCATTGGCTAAGGAGAGATTGGTGGTATAAGCGCCTGCCTGGCAAACACAAGGACCATGGTTTGACCTCTGGCATCACATGCCATGCCAGACCAAGAACCCTGGGCTCACCGGGCAGGCCATGGAAACTGGGCATGATGGTGCACACCTGTAGTCCTATCGCTGGGGAGGCTGTAACAGGAGTGTCACTACAAGTCTGAGCTGCAGAGAGACCCTGTACTAAATAAATAATAAAATTTATTGAGAAAGGTTATTTTTACAAATATATAGGTCATCTTAGTGAATGACCCAGGTGGACAGGAAAATAATGTAGTCTACTCTCTTTGATTGGAATGTTCTATACATTCCACTTAAATTAAATCGCTGTTGCTTTAAATATTATTCTTTTCTTCTTCTTACTACCTCTTCTATCAGTTATTAAAGGAGTGTACAGAAATTGTGGTAACTGTGTATTTATCTATGCCTACATTTTTTGCTGGTTTTTGAATCATATTGCTTGAAATCCTAAGCACATGCACTTCTGAGATTGTCTTCTTAATTGCTTGCTTATTATGGTACTTTTAAATTTTTCTGCCAGTTTTCTGTATTATGAAATTTACCATGTCGACTGTTAATATAACCTTTCCAACTTATTAGTATTTTCATGGTATACCTTTTTTCCATTCCTTAATTTTTAACCTATCTGCATCTTTAGATTTGAAGTACATTTCTTATGGGCATCAAACAGGTTTTGTTCTTTAGCCCAAACTGAATATCTTGGCATTTTAACTGGAGAACTTAATCTATTTACATTCAGTGTGATTATTGTGTTTTCCTGTAAGTCGATGATATTGCTGATTTATTTTCTATTCAGTTTATATGTCTTCTGTTTGTCCTTTGTTGCCTTTTTTGATGAATCATCCACTTTTCAGTATCTTATTTTACCTCCTTTTCAGACTGTTTAGACATATCTGTGCATTATTTTTAATGGCCAAAGTTAAAATATTGAAATTATCTAATCATAACTTGCTGCCTCATGAACAAAGAAAAAAACATACAATAATTCATGATTGTATAGGCTTGATCCCAAGCATTACATTCTTCTTTTCATATATCTTGTAAGTATACAATAAACATTACAATATATTGGCACCATTTTTTTAACTGTAATAGTCTTTTAGTGAAATTTAAGTAGTCCATCATTCTCATAAAACACACGATGTCTTCTTTATCTGGCTACTTAGAAATATTTTCCTTATCTTTTTTCCCCCAACAATTTGACTATGATGTGCCTTAGTACAATTTTCCCTGGGCTTATTCTGCTTGTTACTGATTAATTACTTAGATCTGTGATTTCATGTTTCTAAACATTTTAAAATTTCTAAATGGATACTTCAAATATCTGTCCTCCTTGATAATTTTTCTCACTCTTTCCTGAACTCCAGCTTCCCTTCTTTCTTGAACCCCAGCACACACACACGCACACACACACGCACGCACACACACACACACATCTTTCAGTTTTGTTCTCCTCTAAAAGGACCTAACTAATGTTAAATTGATCCAGTGCAACTTTCCTTTTATTACAGTAGTTTTATCTTGAAAATTGCATTTGTTCCCTTTTTAGAGTTTCCATTTCTCTACCAAGATTCCCCATCTCTTCCATCTTCCATATTTTCCTTTAAATTTTTTTTTATTTAGTATAGTGTCTACAGGGTTTCACTACTAGATTGGACTCATAGTGACTCTCCTGTTTTCAGTGTCCCAAGAACTGGGATTATAGACACATGTCACCATACCCAGTCTCAATTGCTGGCTCAGCCTTGAGACAGGAGATCAAACCCTGGCTAGCCCTTCCTTTAAACTCTTTTTTTTTTTTTTTTTTTTTTTTTTT
>NDGN011464966.1:0-26242 GCA_002564285.1 Tympanoctomys barrerae
CCTCCTCCTCCTCCTCCTCCTCCTCCTCCTCCTCCTCTTCCTCCTCCTCCTTCTCCTCCTCCTTCTCCTCCTCCTTCTCCTCCTTCTCCTCCTCCTCCTCCTCCTCCTCTTCCTCTTCCTTCTTCTGATGCTGCTGCTTCCTCTTCCTCTCCTTCTCCTTCTTCCTCTTCCTCATCTTCTTCCTCCTATACTTGTATCAGGGAGTTAGAAATTGAGATGTAATAATCTTTACAAAGGAAAAGGCTTATAGTAAATCTGAGGCTGTAGTCGATTCTCACAGCTTCATCCAGGACCCCTGTTCCTCTTCCCTCTGAGGCCACAAGGCTCTCTGCCCTACCTGTCCTTGTCTCCTTGGTCTGGCCTTTCTAATTCCATGGATACATCCTTCGAGGCTTGGTGAGTCTCTTGCTTGTTCTTTGTGCAGGTTGAAAATACATGAAGGTAGAAACTGTTTATAGATTGTACATTTTTCTACAAAAATAAGTGCTTTATAGGTGTGTGTGTGTGTGTGTGTGTGTGTGTGTGGTGCTTATGAAGAGGAAGATGTGACAGAATATTGAGGGAGTCTTCCAAGAGGACTCTTGTTCCCTAGGAAATGCAAATGAGTACAATCATATCAAGGACTTCCTGCCACTGCAGACCTCACACTCACCTCAGGTCCCTGAGGAAGCTGGTCCTAGCCCCTCTGGTTTTCACCCTGCCTCCCTTGAGCAACAAAAGAGTCTGTGGAAAAATTCAAAGGACACTGTATCACACCGAAGTGAGAGAGAGGACCTCACCTTGTGATGTAGACAGGGGGGCCTACTCCTTGAGGACACATGCTGGGCACCCTCAGATCTGGTGTCAGTGCAAAGTATAGTGTTGAATTATGTGTTCCTGGAGCAACTCGTGTCAAGGCAGCTTTTAGACAAGGAACTCTTAAGAAATATTGAAGTCAGGGCGGTAAAATCAGGCTGCATATGGTTTATCATACTCAGTAGTTGTAACCTAGAGTTCACGGAAGGAACTCTGTAAGGGAATAAGGTAAATAAATTGATGTTACATAGAAAAATGACCTTACCATCTGTAATAGGTGGCTAATTTCAGCATTAATTACTGCTCGGTAATTATAGATGATTGCTGATTCTACTTTCTTACATGATAGATGAAGTCCAAAAAGGTACATTAGAGAATAAACATTCTAGAGCTACAATTTAACAGGAAAAAAAGAGGGGAAAGTGGCCAGCTCAAAGAATATGGAGAAAAAGTAAGGGAAGTGTCTATGGTTACAGCCAAAGATTCCAATCCTTAGCTATTTCCTACTATCCATCATTTGTTAACTAAAACTTAAATGAAAATATTTAAAAACAAAAGACTTTTTCTCAAAGGTTTTACATTTTAATGAGTGAGGATCAAATCTGAGTGAGCTTTGCACCATATATTCTCAATATTACTTTTATAATTTCAGGTTTTATTTTTTTTTACCTTGTATACATCTGTAGCCCTGATTTCCATATTGAAGTGAACCTAGGAGAGCTGGACTTGTGCCTTTGGTTTGGAGTAGACCTTTTGTCATTAATTATTTGTGCACCACAGAGGACATCAGTGTGTTCTTACCCCATGCCCATTGTCAAAGATTTCCAGCTGCAATATGCAAGTCTTGTAGAAGAGGTGCTTTGCTCTCTAGGGAGCTCTGAGCAACCTTCCTTTCCCACTCTGAGCCAAAGCAGCACCTTGAAAACTCCACAGCAAAGACTTTCGAATGAAATGAACCTAGATGAAAGTGATCAGGGGAAATCGCTAGCTCTGAGCTTCTCGTGTCTCCCTTATACCATGAACACATGAGTTAATATCACTGGGTCTGAATGCAAGGAGAAAGGCACGGTAAATTCCAGAAAGAACTCAGCGAAGACTCCTGCATTGCTGATAGTTCCCACATCCCTACAACCCTATCCTGGGAGAATGCTCCTTGCAAGATAAGCACATTCCATGGAGATAATATTCCAGTGACAGACAACACAGAAAGGAAGTACTTCTTAATCCAGGGACAGAGAACATCCTTCAGATTAGGATGTTCTGAAGAACCCAAAGCAGAGTGAGGGAAGATTGAGTGTGTTCTGAAAGGAGGGCTAGGGAGGGCCTCTATGAACTGAACCTTTAATCATAAAGAGGAATGATCCTTGAAAAAACCAGATAAAGGTTGTACCTGGTGGGAGGAACAACCCACCAGGTTGTGGTTGACTCTGAGCTTAACCTAGGAGAGCAGCATAAGGAAGGCTCAACAAGGTGAAGGTGAGCCCACCAGCCAGATTTAGGGGTCTCTAAGGTCAGAGTAAGGCATTTAGATTTTTACTCTAATTCTAAATAGAAGCTTCTGTAGGACTCCAGCTAGAAAGGATGCCCTGCATATACTGGAACATGACCCTTTCAACTGTGAGAAGCCTGGATGAGGAGCAGGATCCCTAGAGAGATGTTGCTCTGCTCCTGGTGACACGATAGAGTCTTGGAGTAGGATAAGCAGTGGAAAGAGAAGAATGTTAGGACAACATGGTGGTGAGTTAGAGGGACTGATGGCTATCTAGGATAATTCTACTTTTAGCCTAATTAGTCAGAGTGCAACTCTTGAGAGATGAAAGATGAGCTGTAGGAGGAGCTGACCAGAGCTGGCTCTAAAAGTCCTTAGTCTGAGAGTTCTGTTAGTGATCCCCGGGGAGGTGTCAGGTGTGCAGCTAGCTCCAGGAAGTCAGCTCTTGACAACTCTTCAGAACTTTGACAAAACAAGGTCTAGTAAAGATGATTTCTCAGCTCAATCCCTGTCCAAGCTTGCGGTTGATTTTCTCTCTACTTCCTTTCTGTGCTAATGACCTATCTTACCCATCTTCCTTCTTACATGCATCCCCTTTCTTTTCTTGGGCTGGTTTTGCAAAACCTTTATCAGCAAGTTTTACTGTTGGGCTTTGAGGGTTCAATGTGAAAATAGTCAAGGGACACTTCTAGAAGATGCTGGCTTCACAGCACACCTGGCTCCACAATGCAAATGCTGGCCATGGCCCCTAACCCAGCATCACTCCATCCCCTCCTCTGACCACCACATGGCACCCTCTTAGCTGGCCCTCCAACAGGACTCTTCACTTAGAACCACCAAGTGTTATCTACTAAAGAAAGAAGTATTTCCTTTCCCATCCAAACATTGGCTGCAGCTACCATGCATGGAGAGATGATACCTATGGCTGTAGCATGTCCCCTTCCCTCCAGCCATCCCTTTAAATCTTGCCTTTCGACCATGGCTGAAAGAGGACCACCTTGGAGCACTGTGAGAGTACTTTGCCAAATGCATTGCCCTCACTGTGGGGCCAGACCACTGAGAGATGTGCTTTTAGGCCCTGCTCCTGAGTCTCAAACTACATCAGGTGCTCACACTCTTCCTGTGGGGGCCGCTTTTTCCCTGAGGGGGGAGGGTGTGTCCCTGGCAGGAGGGTGCAGCAGGCAGGAGTGATAATGCATGCTAATTAGCACTGTGTAGAGCTGTCATCAGGGACCCTGAGGCCACATGGTTGCAACCTGTTTTGGGTTGGCACATAAAATTCAAACCAGCTGGCCTTTGTTTGGAAATCTCTGGGAGGGTCCCAACCTTCCCGGACAATGAAAAGGGTGGTGTTTCTTTACCCTCAGCCTTGTTCGAGGCAGGAAGAGATTCTACAAATGCCATAGCAAGATCTCGATTCAGAGACAGATTCACACTTTCTGATTTATTCGGTAAGTAAGAGTATGAGCATATAGTTCACACTTAGCCATCAGAGGAAGAAGCATGAGTCTGTGTCTATCCACTGTCCCCTTGTTAAAATTCTGAGACCACCTACCATCAGAATGAAGTCTCAGTTCTTTCCCAGGTACTGATATTCCAGTTTCCCGTTCATTTTAGAGCACTCAGTTGCTGTCCTCTGCCCAGTTCTTTATCTCTACCCATTCTCGGCATTTTTCTATTTCTAGTAGGCCTGGTTCTCGCTGGTCAAGGGTCTTGCTCATACCCCTTGCTTCGCTAAGCCCCTCAGTCCCTCTTCCTCTCTGTGACCGGTCTGCATCCCATAGTTTTCAACCATCATGGCCCTGGTCGGGGAGCCAGGTTTGACTGGCTTTGTCTTCTGTGTGCTAGCTTAATGTTGCTTGTGCTCTTTTGTGATATTGCTTCCTCCGCTGTGTCAGGGCCTCAAAAGGCAGGGCCTTGCTCCTCTCATACTCCTTGCCTCTCCATGCCAGGAACCAAGAAAACTCCCCTGGGGCAACAGGCCTGTGCTTGGTGCCCACTTTCCCTTTTAACTTCCCGTGACTCACAACAATGCTCAAAGGACCCCAAGCTGAAAGGCATTGAAAAGGAAACAAAGAAGTACCCTGGAGCTCTAGACCAAATGGACAGCCTTATCCCTAGCAATCTTTTGGTGTTGCTTAGACACCATGTCTACTTTGCATCAAAAGGCATATAGTCTCTTTAAAATAAAAAGGCAGATCTGGAGCTCCCCCATTAAGTAATCCCCGCTTCATTGTGTTGTCAAGAAAAAAAAAATGAGAGTTTATCAAGTGTCTAGCAAACATTGTGGCTTTTAATATACATTCAAAATTAATTCAAACTCATATTGTTAAAATTGTAATGATCAAACAGCCTTTGATTCTTGTGGTTTACAGTTTTCTCCTCAGAAAGAGGAGACTTTCTAATGTGAAAAAAAAAAAGATTACAAAATGAGATGTAGAGAGGACTTGCATTTGTGCTGTGGAAATACATAAATACTGGGAGTATACTGGGTTAATAGAGATATCCTCTGAGAGGTAGGCTTCTGATTGATTGAAATTTGATGCTTTTTGCTTGCCTTGATCCTAAAGTGAGTGGTTGTAGCAACAAGATCCGACACATCAGAAAGAAATTAGCAGGAGGGCAAGAAGGCACGGCCTATGTAGGCTCCCTATTTCAGATTCTGCTGCATGGTACTAATTGTTGTTCTCCTCTGGGATTTGGCAGGGTTTTTCACACAAATCTCTACCTTGGCGGACGTGCAGGAGAATGTCATGGAGTACCTCCACGTGCTGAGCCGGCCCAAGGTCATTGACCAGGAGCATGATGTGGTGTGGACCGAAGCTTACATCGATAGCACTGTGAGTCCACAGGGGGTCTGGGAAAGAGGCTGGGATTTACTGGCATCCTGCACTATGACGGTTTTTCAGTGTTAATTTCAGAGAAAAGCAGTTTTATCATTCTTCTTTAATTATGGGGTTTAGTGACATTTCCCTGGGTTGTATATATATTTAGTGTTGGTTGCGTTGGCAAGCAATGTTGCTGAATGTCCTAGAATACAACCCATACTTCTGAAAGGTGTCTGGTTGGCATAAAGAACAGCCTTTCAGCTTCCACCATGCCTAGTTCTCCTTTCCTCTTTCCACCTGAGCTCACAATCCATAAGGCAACAATTTAAACATGTTCTCAAATCCAGTCCTCCTCATAGGTGAGGCTGAATCCCAGAAATGAATCTTTAGACATAACTGAAGCTCAGATCTAATAAGTTCACGTCACCATTGACGTTGTGGTTATGTTGGCTTCCAGTGACAGTGTGTGTTGACCAAAGCTTACGAGGGAAAACATGCTCAAATGCTGGTTACAAAGACTCTGTGGTATAAGCCCTCGGCCTGGGGCTTCCTTGAAGGCCAAATTCCAGGCAGAAGAGTGTGATCCAAATGGATGAAGAAGTAAGGTCCTGCCAGTCATCAAGTGGTGGCATCGGCTCCCTGATGGCCTTTCTTGTGCAGTGTTGGATTAGTTTTTCATAGTAACCAAGAGTCTGATGGGAATAGCGTTTCTCAATCAATGACTATAGGTATAGTACAGGGCCCCTCTGCCTTCATTTTTTTTTTTTTTTAATTTTGTGAAGGGTCTCACTATGCACATTGGACTTGTAGTGATCCTCCTGTTTTCAACCTGCTCAGTGCTGGGATTACAGGTGTACACCACCACACCAAAATTCTGTTGCTGACTCAGCATGCCCAGGGGCAGGGCCAGTGTGGTATGTGGTGCCAGGGATCAAACCCCAACCCCTGCACTTGCCTAAGTAGGCGCTTAGAGCACTGAGTTATCTCACCACCCCTTTGGCCTTCATTTTTGTTGGGATTGTCATGACATTAATCCAGTTACAGCTGTAGCGCAGGTGCAGCTGTCCCTTGGGGTGATCTTGGTTGTTGTGGGGTGCTGCTTTCTCCCTGGGCTCTCTGGTTCCTGCTGCATTTCTGGCAGCAGCAGGCAAAAGCAGGGCAGGAACAGCATATGGGAATCCATGTTCGGGGACATCGTGGCCCAAGCCAGGCCTCAGCAGCTTGCCTCGCCTCTGCCTTAGAGTAGACAGGAGTCCATAAACATGCATGTGTTTTCTGGCCAAGAAGGGGCACCCTACCCCAGGAAGAGTCCCCTGAATACCCGTAGGTGCAGGGCTGCAAAGCTGTCTGCCGGCTGTGCACAGCTGCAGCTCTTTTTTTTTTTTTTAAATCAGTTTGAGATTCACATACCAGCTTGATTCTGAGTCATATAAATAGAATAGTTACGTTAGTACAATGATATGGGTACTGACAAAGGTAACAGTAGCAATATTGATAGTTACATCTCTTCTTACATGTGGATGATTAAGGCCAACGCCTGGGAGAAAAGAGACAGGCAGTTAGCTAGTCCTTAAGCCTCCGAGTCAGAGTGGTCAGCATGAAACCCCAAATTGCCAGTTTGAGCCATCATTTTATTTGCTTCAACAACATACAAATATAAGAAGAGAATCTCTAAAATAGCATTATGGTACTAGAAGCTGGGCAGTCACACAGATTGGTAGATAGGAGATCCAAAGGTGGGGGGAAGATCCCCTTGCATAGAAGCATTTATTGTATGAGAAAGGCAGCAAATTTCAGGCAGTGGAGCTAGGGTGGGATTTGTGAAAAAAAGGTAGCCATTTAGAGAAAAATGAAAGTAGTTCTAATAGTCATAGTATATCCAGGAGGAAAATCAGGAAATCCAGAGGTCTGAGCTGTAAAAATTGAAACCATGCTGTTAACTAGAAGAAACCTCAGTGAATTCCTCTGTCATCTGGCTTCTAGAAAAGGCTTTCTAACACAAGAGAGAGAAAAGTGAATTTTGACTATTTAAAAATAAAACAAAAAAGCTCATGAAAATAGCTTCTATAAGTCAGAAAGGAGAAAATATTTCCGACACATAGCATGTAAGAAGAGTTAGTAATCCTTCAGACTACTAACTGATCTGAATAATCAGTAATGCAGATATGTGTGACATTAAACTGGGTTGTATTATATAGGAATGAATCTCAACTATGCCCATTGAGAAAATGCTAGAAGAAAGGGCACATTTTAAATATTTGTAAAATTTACAAAATATAATGCAAATTACTTTTAAATATATGAGGAAATGAACAATTGCATGCATAGTAAGAAAAATGCCAATGACACTATTTCTCACCCACAAGAAATTAAAAGGTCAACCATGAACAGCGTTGCTGGGAGAAGGAGGTTTTCACTGATTGGTGTGGAACACAGAATGGGGTGATCTCTATGGTGAGATTTGTGTCCTTGTTCTAGCAATTCTGCTTGGAAATAACCAGGGAGCTGAATCCCTAATGACACAAAAACATATAAGCACGTTTGACTATTGCAGAATGTTTGGAATTTCAAAATATTGAAGGTTATCTAAAAGGCTCAGACATAACAGATCAATTGGATGAACCATGCAATGTACATCTATCAGAGTCATTGTATGAAAAAAAAAATTGCCAATGATCTCTATTGATTGACATGAAATGACTTCCAGGATATACTCTAAGTTAAATTAACAAAATATGACACTAAGGATAGCTGGCTACCTTTTATAAGAGAAGGAATTTTAAGTACAAAAGCACACAGATATTGAGTTCATTTCACAGATAGAAACATAACTCAGAAAACAAAAATTGATTTCCAATAAGAGGTGGGATGCAGTACAAAAAAAGAGACTAGGCAGAGAAGGTGCCCCTCTGAGGACACCTTTTTTGCAGAGATTTGACTTTTGAAATCATGTATTTGGTGTCCTCAAAACAAAATTATGTCAACAAGAATGGAGGAGAGACTAAAAGTTAGTGCATAGTGGAGTAAATAAATCCAAGCACACTTCAGCTGAGCAACAGAGCTATCCAGGAAAAACGATTTAAAGAGAATTGACCATTGGAATTACTCTGATGTTCAATACTGAAATTTGAACATAAAACTGGCAGTATCTACCTTTCACTCTGTGGAGGAAAAGAGAAGTGTGAAGAAATTTAAACTTGTGTTGGTGTCACTCCTAGTATTATGGGCATAATGATTCTGAATCTATTTTGGGAGTATATTGTGATTGATGAAAGGTGGAAATGGATCAAGACAATGCAGATACGTGTGACATTAAACTGGGTTGTATGATATAGGAATGAAATCTCAACTGTGTCCATTGAGAAAATGCTAGAAGCAAGGGCACCCAAGGAGCAACGAACTCCAGATGCTCCCAGTGAAGATTCTCTAGAGAAATTATTAATGCCAGGCTAGGGGAGATGAGATACCATCCCTAATAGTAGCATAGAATATTTTGTGACAAAAATTGAGAAGTAAAAACTGTAGTCATGTCAGGAGGACACAGCCTTGCATTGATCAAATCTGACATGATTTGAGCCTCAAAACAAAGAATGACAACAATGTACTGTAATCTGTTGAAACAAAATTTTGAATACTAAGTAGGTAAACAAATCTAAAGTCTATGGGCTAAAGGGAGGCATAACTGGTTGGAAAGGAGTGTAATGTATAAGGCAGTGCTGATTGGTAAATGTGGAGGAAGTGATGGAGTAGGACAATTACCATTTTGCTACCATGTTATCAAAAACTAGTTTAAAGCTTGTCAAAGAACTATTAAGTATAGGGGAAAGGTTGATGAGGAATGGTCGATTTTTATAGTTTCAAGATGCCTTCCCAGAGTTTTTCGGATCAGTAATGAGAGGGGAAAATAGACTGCAGCTAGTAGGATTGTGTGTACACCGTGCACTGTGCCACAGAGTGGTGGAATCTTAGCCACATTTTGAGCGGATCATCAAAATTAGCACCACCAGTGAGACGCAGCTGGATGCTGTGTCCCTGAGGAGAAGGATGTCAAACACATACGTAGTGTTTAGCTGGAGAGGCGTCACCTAGAGCCCATGGTGAACATAAATTGATGCAGAGGATAAATCTTTGTGTGAATTCAGGGTCTCACGTGAGGTAATGTTAATCACTTGACTCAATTATTGTAGTGTTCTAATTATAAGAATATATACATTTCTGTATTAGGGAAATTAGTAGAAAAGGAGACCCATTGCTACTTAAGCTTTGCCACTAAATAGTCCTTGACACCAGGGGCAAGGCGAGATGGTCTGGGGCTTGTGTGGACCTGCACTTCCAGAAGATATGCCTTGGAAGTCTCATGCTTTGGTTAAAGCTTTCCATGAAGCATATTCAGGGCTCTAATCACCTTAACTTACTTTTAAATAAAAGAATGCTTTCAGTGGCTCATTATGGAGTAAAAGTGGTATGCTAAGGTGGCAGAACTTGTTTATCCCACATCTTCAAGAAGGCTTGGGAGTGTATACAGTGAAGCCACGCCCCAGAACTTGGTTATCCCCAAAATAATAGCTCAGGGTGGTCACTGCTGTTCTAGAGTCTTTTATTATATCTTTGCAAATCAGCCTGACAGATCCGGGGGTCGAAAGTTCTGGGTTTCCTTCACATCTTGGTGCTGTTGGGGTGGCTGTTGGGCCAGTGCAAATGTGGGTCAGTCCTTCTTCTCCTTCACCAGGCCTGTGGGTAAGAAGGCCACTACCACTGACCAAGAAGCTGCAGTCTTTTCAGGTTCCTTGCCTGGGCCTGAATTCTGCAGAGCAAGGACAAAACCTGTGTCATCACTACGGGGGTCAGAGTGGGATTCATATGTTGAATATAACTGCTGAGCCTAAATTCCATGATGATCCCATTGACTTTGGAAGTATCTAGAAGGTAAAGGGAAGAAATTATGGTCTTGACCCATGCAGGATGGTCCAGATCCAGCATTCTCAGAGTGTGGCCCAACTTTCAGTAAAGAAGGATCCTGGAGCACTTGGCATCAAGACCCATGATCAAGTCCATTTTAATAGCCTGATGGTCAGGTGAGGTTGGTAGCTCTGGATTTTACAAAAGATATTTATGTGTGTTTATAATGTATCTTAGATTATGAGCTAAAAGCACTGAATTCAGAGTTAAAATAATATCCTAGTTCCAAATTCACATCTATTCCATTCTGGCTGTACCAACTTTAAGAAAATAGTATCCATGTTATTTTCAACATTTTAAAATAAGGGCTAAAATCTGACTCTCAGGATTCACTCTAAGAACAAAGCGTCTGCACCTGGCAAAAATTTAATAAATGCTACCTAGCCTCATTTCTCAACTTCAGAAAATTCAATTTGAATTCATCTCCTTGGCTCTGGGAAGTTTTTTGAAAATGTTGTCCTTTCTTTAAGCTGGGACTCACACATTAACTATAACATGGCTTCTACCTTTTGATATCAGAACTTGGTAGTTAAACAAGATGAAAACCTTGGAAGCACTGTTGTTCTAGACAAACTTTTACATTTTGGAATTCATTTTGCTTTATTTATGTATTTGGGACTTGGCACTCAAGTCTAAGGGTAAGTGCCTAGGATCATGATCCCCGGGAAAACCTGGCATTTGTGACACATGAGCCAGCCAGACTCCCACCCAGCTTTACTGAGGGGACACTTGAATTGCTAAACAACTGACTGCCACCTAAGTGACCTAATGTCCTGTACCAGGATGCTCATAGAACACTGAGTGTTTGATCTGAAAATCCATTCTGGAACATGACACCTATGTCCATTCCTGGGCTTGAGATGCAGGGCTGCCAGAAGGCCAATTACCTTTGCTCCCAAACCTTCTGCTTCCAGTTGTGACTACAGCGTTATTGTGTTACCAGAACTGATTTACAGTTCAGTTTTATTTAAACTGATGGATTGTGAATGTAAAAAGAAAGTGGTTGATCCTGAAGAACAGTGAATGGCATGGAAAGAACTCTAAAGGTTGCAAAAATTTTACCACTGTGTCAAGTATAGGTAAAAAAGGCATAAAGAGAGGAGAGAAAAACTCTTCCTTTCATTCAGAGGAAATCAATACTTAAAACTAATATTTATTTCCTTCCTTCCTTCTTTCCTTTATGCTTTCTCTTTCTTTTCCCTTTTTTCTCCTTCCTATTTAGCTTGATTTGGGAGTGTCCTCTTAGGTTGATGTGGTAGACTGACATGGCGAGCTTTCTGCCTGCATCGCATCTTGTTTTCTTCTGGTAACTGTGAAAGGGAATGATCTTCCCAGACACACGGAGAAAGACCACTTATTGATGTGTGAGTGGCTGGTTGCACTTTTCATCCAGAACGATTGCCACACTTCCGTGATGTGGCTCAGTGTCAGCCAGACAGCTACCTTAGCTCTCCATCGGCACCTAAGAAATCAGAACGTGTTTAGCACCTTAAAACAGCACAGTGCACTGTCTCAGGGTTCCCAGGAGTGAAGAATGTCAGCACAGGTAGCTGGATCCTTAGCTCAGGGGTTCGCAGAGCATTGTGGTTAAATGTTGGCTGACCCAAACTTGTCATGTGCAGCTGAGCATTCTCCTCCAGGCTTATTCAGTTTTGTTGGCAGAATGAAGCTCCTTGCAGTCGTAGGACCCAGCGGCTGTGGCTTGCTCGCTGGAGACTGCTCCTGGAGGTTGCCTGCACTTCCACGCATGACCCTTTTGGTAGTCACAGGATGCTGTCTGTTTGCTTCCAGACCAGCCAGGGTGCATTCCTTGGATGGCTCGCCTTCTTTTAAAGGCCTCTTGTGTGAGGTTCAGAGGTCCAGGCTGATCTCTCCTTTAATTGCATGAGTCAATGGATGGGTCATTCATTTGAAAGGGAAGGGATTCCCTGGCAGTGTACTTACTGGGGACCATTTGAGGATCTGATGTACCACAACAGCCTCTGCCCATGAAACATTATTGAGAAGAAAAGATAATACCAGAGGGAAATCCAACCAGACCTCACCTGCAACACTCAATCCAGGGTACAATTGATGGCAGCTGTCATCCTTCTTCCTACGCTTTTCTGCTCACCCCTACTCTTTCTAGAAGACTGATTTGCTTTGTTCCATAACAGAATGAAATTGTTCTTGGCTCCTTCACAATCAGGACACCTGTAATGCTGCTAGTTTATATTATTTCTGCCAAAATGGAAAGAACTAGGCATTGGTTGATTAGTAAATTTGGACACTTGATCCCGTAAGTTTGTTTCATCAGGCCTTAAGTGTCCTTTCTCCTTGATTATCTGGGAAGTTAAAGCAAAACAAATTCCTGCACCCTTAACTCATCAGTTCTTATGGTTGAAAACCCAGCAGCAACAAATATAACTATATAATTGATTTAATAATTAAATGAATAACTTAAGGCAACCTGTGAGTACAGGGCTTTTCCTTTTATTCCATACACACTGATTCATACCATTGTGGATCTGCACAAGCTCAGGATAAAAAACTGAACTATGAAGAAAAACTCAGTTTGGTTCTTGCACACTAGAGACAAAGGTTACATTTAACCAAGCTGATGCTAGACTCAAGACTGACAAGACTTCTTTCCAGGGCCCATCCTCCTGGCCTCATACCACTAGTCTGATTAATTATTCTGTTTCTGGCTTGCCTATTCCATTTCAATTTTGCATTTCTGGTGAAGACCAAATAAATGAATTAATGTTAACAACATTAATTATGTGTAATCCAATAAGATTGCATGTATTAGCTGACAACACACCAAACACCAGAATTCAGAATTTCGTAGGCCGCTAGTCTGAATCCAAGTCATGTCCAGTCATTATCTCTTAGGTGCAGAGCAAAAATCATTAACAGTGGAATTTGTTCCATTTTGTAAGCAAATGACTTGTGCTTTGCAGTCGGGTCTTAATCAGCTTGGGGAAGCTGCCCAACTTGCCATTCAGCGCGCAAGCAGAAACATACCATGGAAGGTTCAGCATCCCTGATCAACCTCTCCAGGGGAGTTTGCACAGACCACAGTGACACACGGAAGGGAAGCAAAGAAATCTTTTAGAAACAGTGGGAATGTGACCATTTAAAATAATGAGAATTCATTACCAAGCCCCCCTGCCCCTCCCATTTGCTGCTAATGCGATTCAGTAGGCAATTTGTAGAAACTTTCAAGCCAATTTAGTTGCATTTGCAAATTGGACTGTTATCCTTTCTCCTCACCCCCTACTAAGTCCAACTTGGAGAAAAATGCTTTGCATTTGAGAAGTCGCACATTTGTTTTAGTTTCCCATCTAGGAATGGCACCTAGGCCATTTAAGAGTTGTTTGGGTGATTGCTTTAAGCTATAACTACTTACTGCCTAGAAACTATTACTTTGGGAGTGGAAGCCACCTAAAGGAGTGGTTGAGCCTTGGAAACTGAGTTTACAGTATTATCCCAAGACCCTGGTGCGTATCAAAGAGGTCCCAGTCATCAAAACAAAAAGATAAGAGTCAAAAGAAGCATAAACCGTCCCGCTGGTTGTGGAACAGAGAATGCCATCTGCACTACATGGCATAGAGGAAACTGATTACACTGGGACCTCTATTTCATAACAGATGGGTTCATTAAATTTAATAGCCTCCAGAGCCTTTAGAAGCCGTGTTAAAAACATGTGGAGCATGCTGTGACACTTCACTTCTGGCCCTGCAGTCATTATAACTCTGGCATAGACTATAAATATTACAGTACTTTATTTCCATCAAAACAGATTACTGTGATAATTATTTTTTTGCCAAGAAATGCTAATATTAAAAATATGAGTATATTTGTGATTTGGGGTTACTATTTACATTCATTGAAGTGTTCTCCTTTTCCATTTATTCTGGATTTTCTTCATTAAATACTTTGCGTTTTTTCTTCATAGCTCCACCTTTTTCCCTTGTGTTGGTGTTATACAACTAGAAATCAGTGGTATAAAATTATCTTAGAAAAGATGTTCTAACACCTGTGAGTGACAACTAATAGAAAAGCTTAGGACTGAATATAAAAGAGGTTTTTTGTTTTTTTTTTTAGATTTTGGGTGTTTATTATTGTTTCTCCTTTTATGGTTCAATGACTTGTACCTGTCTATAATAAAGGCCAGCCTAGATCCTTTGTCATACAGAAATGAGTAAGACTACAAAGCCTGCATAATCATCTAGTGTGGATTGTTCAGCACTCTTTGTTTACAAATGACAGCTACCAATTCAAAGTAGCAAAAGTCAAAACCAAAATGTGTTGACTAAAAACCAAAAAGTCAAAACCAAAATGTGTTGACCAAAATTGTTTCTCCCTTAGAAACAGGATATCGACATAGTTCTGTCCTGAAGCATGACTAGCTTTAAGGATGACTTTTGCATCATTGATTTGGACATGTTGCTGACTCCTCTTGGCTTTATTTCTAGGCAAGTTCTCTGTACAGGGCCTTGGTATGCTCCACCATCCACCTTCTTTCACAGTGTTCAGAGCCCTTTCTCTACCAGCATTGGTGTTAAGCCTATGACAATGAGGCCTGTTTGATTCATGGCCTCACACTGAGAAGTAAAATGGAGCTACTTTCTGAATGTCACTAAGGAGGAAATCAGTCCACAGGACAATTTTGCTAGGAGGCCTGAAAAATATTGGAGCCCTATACAGAACTTGTCTGTAAAAGCCAAAACCAATTTATGCCTCAAATTATATAGAATGGTCACTGGGATTCATTATGGCAACATACTTCCAAGAAATAGGCTCTTTATCTTCTCAGATATTTTCATGGATCTTTTATGTTGAAAGCACAGGAGAGCAGCACAGCTCTGGGAGATATTGGGAAGTGGGGGACTAGAACTCCAGTTCCTTGAGCACCTCCCAAGTGCTCAGGGAAGCCCTTAAGAACATTTTTGCTCCTTCCTGGCATTGCAGAGCTAAATTGTACTCCAAGTAATTATGCATCAACTTCTGATAATGGCAACCAAAGATTTGCTGCTGTGGATTTTGTGCTGTATCCAATGTTTATATAAATATACTGGGTTGGGTCACTGGGAAAGATGACAATGCGGATAGGAGGTTTTATCTAAGTGTATTAGAAAATCAAACTGGCAGGATTATAATAAGGATAATGTTAATATTTTATAATATCTGCCTTATATTTCTTCATTAATTACTTCAGATAACCAAAAGTTTACTTACAGTATTTGTATCACGTTTTGGATAGATCCAGGAGCAGCCTCAGCAGGACCAAGACTATCAAAGGGTAGGAAACTATCAAAAGCACATAGCCACTCTCTTCTTTCTTTCTGCGACTCAGCCTCTGTGCTTTTTCTCAAGGCTTTGCTGTATTTTCACAATGCTAACAGACCAGTGCTACTTTTCCCTGTCCTCAGACGTGGGTAAAACATTGTCTTCCTCTAAGTCTTGGCTGTAAAGCAGTTTCCCAATTCAGACCCAACAGAGATGCACTCAGTGTTTGTATAACTGCATTTACATCTCTGAGCAGATTATGTAAATGTAGGTCACGCCTGTCTATGGTTCTACTGAGGTTAGAAGTCTACTTGGGCAATAAGCTATAGTGCAGGAACAGATCCAGCAGCAATGTGAATAACAGGTTCTATATGAAGGAGGTAGTAAAGGAACCAAAGGCAGCAAACCTCTGGATTCTGCAGGGGTTGGCATTCCTAGAACTTTCTTTCTATCTAAACATCTGCATGTTGCAGCCCAATTGGGCTGTAATACTAGTCCTCTTGAGCGTGTCTTTTTCCTGTTCAGTGAGCCACAGGCTCAAAGCCTCCTTTGAGCTCCAGGACTTCTCCAATAAGTGTGTCCCTCATCCTCCCCCTGCTTTCTATATCTGTGATCCTAACCTTCCCTCTTACTCCATCTCTGCTACCTGGTAGTGAGAACATCTCTTTTTGCACCTACTGAGTGTTGGAGGAAGCATTCTGGCTACCCCAAGCAAATCTGAAGCATGTTTTCTCCCTTTGTGGTCCAGGCACTTGAGCAACTTAGATTCTCAGAGCTGATTCTCATACTTAGATATGGTTCAGACTACAGTGAACACATTCCTCTTATTACCAGCATGAAGAGTGATTAAAATAATCCCAGAGAATCATTCTGTGGTTTGATATCAGCAGCCAGTTTCTCTTCCCTTGTGAGAGACAGAGTTTTTCTACATGGGAAAGCTTAAAGTATTTTACTATTATTCCATAAGGATTGGCATTCCAAATATAAAAACATTGTCAGTGGAGCATGATCCAAAGATATGAATAAGAATATTTCACCTGTATTGTGCTCTGAAACCATCTCTGTTTGCAAATGGTAGAGAATCATTCCTTTACTTTGCACCTTCATGAATTTTCATAACTGTGTAGAGTCAGGGGCCCTAAAGCAGTCAGGGACTTCTTCCAACCTTTCTCTTCTGGCAATACGTACTCCTGTTAGACGGCCAAACCAAACATGATATTCACTGCCAGGCCCTCAGGAGGAATTCTCTCTTGTTCAGAGCAAAGAAAGAAAAAAAAATCACAGACAATAGTTTACTCAGGCAAAAGGAATATGTTTTCACATCAGTTTCTATGAAATTTAATCAAAGAACCTGGAACATGAGCAACTTTGCTGGGTGGTGGGAACAATTATTAAACACTCTTGTTGTTGGCTTCTCTTTCAAAACAATCAAATGAAATGTGGCCCAAGGTGAAGTGAATGCAAAAAGTGCACCTCTCCATCTGCCTTTCTCTCAGTCACTCCACAGTGACAGCAGTGTTTGTTTCCACCAGAAAGGTCCTTCTTTTGAAAAAGACAGGATTCACGTATGTCCTTGGTCAGTGGATCTCCTGCAGCATTCCAAGGGAAGTGACCAGTAAGATGGACTGTCCATCCCACCTTACAATCAAAAATCCATTACAATACCTAGTTATACGACTATTTATTTATTTGGTACAGGGTCTACAGGGTCTCACAGTGTAGATCATACTCCTAGTGGTTCTCCTGTCTTTAGCCTGCCAAGCACTGGGATTGCAGGTGTGCACTACTATGCCCAGTCTCAATAGTCTCAGCGTGCCCGGGGGGTGGGGCCGGCACAGCATGCTGAGGATTGAACCCCAGCTGCTATGCTGGGCCTAAGCAGGTGCTTTGGTCTGCTGCGCTGTCTTGCTGGTCCTAGATGACTTTTTAAATGTCTACCCCTGAAAAACATTTGAAGTCTTACTCTGAAGTAACTTCGCAAGTCATTCAGATATTTTTACTGTCAGCTAATAAATTGGAGAGTATTTAAATACATTCCAGTGGATGAGCCAGTAGGCTCACCCCTTGCTCAAAACCTTTGGGCAAGACTACATCCTAAGACGCTAAAGCACTTGATTACCTGTCTTCAGCTTATTCCTTCTGATATAGCTTCTCTCCAGTCTCTAAACAGGGATGCCCACCAGGTTTTTCCCTTCCGACCTTTCAGAGCCATCTGGGGAATCAACTCTGTGCTATTTCTGACCTGTGCCACTACACATGCTGTTCTCTCTGCAGTAAGTAGCCTCGCTGCCCTTCGCCACATCTGGAAACCTCTGTGCACTCTGCTCTCACTGTCATTATCATCTCCTCTGGGACACCTCCTCTGTTGTCCTTGATGGACGCAGGCTGCAGTGAAGCCCTGAGGAGGTGCTTCCTAAGAGTATGGCCCTCTCGGAGAACTTCTTGTGCTCTACCAAGATAGCTACATTCATTTTCATCCCATTGGATGATAAACTCCTTAAGGAGAGGGATATTGTCTGACTTACTGCAATGTCTGGACATAAGTGTTGACATGCACTTGGATGTGTGAACCTCTTAGAGTGGAGATCTTAAGGTTAGAGGGCATCTAGAAATTTCCTCCTTTTTGACTGTTAGGAATGAATAGCCTCCTCTCCCATATTCATTCATTATGTTGCATGCTTGCTTAAGGCCATCTTTATTATCTACCTGCTAAGAAGGCTTATTTTTCCATGTGACCGAGCTTCTCTTTCAGGTATACAACACCGCTAACTCACTGAAGCACTTTGTAACATACGTATAAATAGTTTGGATTAATGTCTCTAAACTTTGAGGATCTAGGATAATGTGTTCTGAATGGCAAGGGTGGTTTGATATCATATATATTAAAATGGAATTAATCATATTTTCCTATTGAAATAGAAGAGACATTTTTTTTTAAAAAAAAGAGGCTTCACACTTCCAGAATCATTTCTAATTGGTAGAAATATAATGGGCATTCAGGGAACCCTTGACAATAACTCCTAACATTGGTTTTTTGTCTCCTGACTTCTTGTGCTTTTTGTATATTGCCACCAAGAATCTTATCATGGTCAACAGAGCCCCATAGAGCTGACCCACCAGCACAATAGTCATCTCTTCATTATTTGAGCACCCCAGTCTTCTTTCATCTCCTGGCCATTTGCACAAGCTTTCTTTCCCAGCTGGAAAGGCTGCCTGCTTTCTCTGCTCCCCTATGAAGGAGTGGCTCTTACCCATGCTCCAGGGCTCAGCTGAAGCGTTAGCCTTCCTGTCCCCATTGACTTTCCAGTCCCTGTCCTACCAGTTTTCCTTCATGGAGATTACTATCATCTGTAATTATTTTAACTACATAGCTTGATTTCCCTCTGTTTAAAAATTATTTCCATATATGTCTCACATATAATAGTAACGTAAAGAGTAGGCAAAGTCTGCATTGCATTCCCATAACCCAGTGCTTTGCCTGGCACAGAGCTGGTACTCAGTATTAACTCAGTATTAACTCATTACCAGACAAAGCAGCTTATCCTTACTCAGACTACCTGTCTCTATTTACTGCTGTTCACTAGCTTGTTTCTCCCACTTCATGTTACCATTTTCTTACATCCAGGCAATGAGACCCCAAGAATTGGAGAGGTCATAAAGACTATTGGGTATCATCTTGAGGCACCCAGAAGAGTGTTCACAATATGGTTCTCAAAGAACCTATGTTATATTTACCTTTCCATTAGAAAGCTTTGCTGAATGGTCATACTCTAGTCAGAAGTAACTAGTTTGCTATGTGTTGTGAGTAACAGTCATTGATTTTAGGTGGAGGAACAGAAACATTTCTGGTGTGAGCGAGATATCTGTGATGCTCTCTTCCTATGCATATTGCTAAATCCAATAGGCTGGGAAAAAAGTTGATTGCTTAAGGCATATTGTTTATACTATATTACTTAGGTTAGATGAAAAAGTTCCTAACAGTGGTTTTCTTTCTAAAGATATGGTTATGGATGAAGTGTGCAATGTGATTTTTTTTTTTTTTTGGTAGGACATCATCATAATTTAGGTGGACTCCAACGAAACTTGATATTGGGAGAGGCCCAGAAAAATATTTAGGTCCCCGCAGCTTCTTTAGCTTTAGTACTCAGGTCCTCAGCAAAGTAGAAATGCTCTCTGGCTTTAATTACTGTCCATATTTAGGTCAAGGTAATTACTCTGGGCCAAACTAGAAAGTAAAATTCCCAGGAAGTCTGATAGTATGATAGAATAGTAGTGTGTTTCCTAAGAAGATGCTAAGAAATCCTTAATGAATTAGTGTTTTGACTTTTGTAACAGAATAGTAAGGGGGTGGGGAGGAGGCACGGGTGAAATCATAGATTTTTGGCTGCTGTTTTCCACCATTGCGCTTGGCAATCTGCTTCTTATTTAGTATAGCATTCTCAAGAAATATTGATCAGTGCATGACAGTTTATAGGAAACAAAATGGCACTGTGTTCAAAAGCTTTGCTTTAGAAATGAGGTTTCTGTTTTGTTACTGAAATATGTGGGTTTTTACTTAGAAAGAATTGTGGTTTTGTTAGACATAAGCTACTCAAAGGTTAAAATAATCTTAATTTTAACTATTAATATTATTAAGAACAGATTTTTTTTTTCAACCAAGTCCAACTGAATACAAACAAAACAAACTTGGAAAGGAAAATTGGAGGCGAGGAATGCAGAAGTGCGTGAGGCGAGGGCCCTGCGTCGGCCACAGTGCGTACAATCACAGCAGCCTTCGCTACGCTGGCAGAGCCATACATTTTTCTAAGGTCTAGTGACTTCCCCACGCTTCATGGAATCTAGATGAAATTTATCCATTTCCTACGTCTCTTGCAGTGATAATTCAGCATGGGGCTGGATTAAGAGCACTAGGTATATGGCCTTTGCCATCACTTACAGAACTCCACTGTCCCTTTTCTATTTGTTGTTGGCCAGCAGTCAAAAAGATCTACACTTTAGCCATAATTACTTTTAGATATACGTGTGAAACCAGATGTGGGCTGGCCTAAGTCCTTGACCAAACACCTACTAATCTAATTATTAGTCCCTCATGCTGGAGTGTGTTGTTTTTCATTTTTAGGAAATGCAGTATAAGGTCTTGCAATTAATAACTGGAGCCAACTGAGTGATTCATGATTGTTCAGTTATTTTTGGTAATTATTTGTATCCTCCAACGTGTAGCAGAGAAGTTGTAAGTCCTCCTTCACAATCCTATTAATAGGCCACCATGAAAGCAACTCATGTGTCAGTTATGTAATACATGCAAACATTCATTCACAAGCATGCACAGAGACAACTTATTCTGCAAGTTCCAGCAAACCTAGTTTTGTTCCTTTCAGGGTTCTGGGGCACCTTGCATCAGAGCACATGCATAGTAGGAATCTTTTCACCTTCTGTTTGGACTCACGTGGCTGAGAGGTCTGGATTAGAAGCTAAAGCCAGTGTTATTTAAAATCCAGGCTTGGGGCACTATTGTTATAGATAGAGCTCCTAGACTACTTCTGTGGGTTCTTGCAGCAAAAGGTGAAGTCTACAATACACTGAAGCAATCCAAAATGGACCCCTCCAGTTTCATCAATGAGAATTCATTTCTATTTTAGTCATTGTCCATTATAGTTGTTTATAATACTCCTGATGTTGATGAGAAATAACTAGCCATAGCACATGTACGCTTTGCTTAAATACTAGCTAGAATGCATGGTCCTGATTAGGGCAGTTGACCACTTTGGAGATTAAACACTCTTTCATACTAATATTGGCATTTACATTTATATGACACCATCTATACTAGAGCATTTACAGTAAAGTACATATCAATAGGAGTGCTATGTTGGTTGGGCGAGATAGCTCAGTGGACTCAACACCTGCTTAAATAAGTGCAGGGACCTGGGTTCTATCCCCAGCATCACATGCACACTGGTCCCACCCCCAGGGTATGCTGAGCCAGCCACCCAGTCTGGGCATGGTGGTGCACGCCTGTAATGGGGAGGCTGAAAACAGGAGGATCACTATGAGTCCAAGCTGCAGAGTGAAACCCTGTATCAAACACGTAAGTTAAAAAAAAAAAAAAAAAGGAATGCTATGTTACCTACTCCCAAGGTTTCCTTTTCCTCAAATAAGAAAATAATGATGGTGATCTCACTGAATTATGAAGACTAAAAAAGATGATGTTGGTTGGGTTAGGGAGATAGCTCAGTGGTATAAGCACCTCCCTGGCCAGCACAAGGTCTCAAGTTCATTTGGCCAGGCCAGCCCTGAAACTGGGTATGTTGGCACACGCCTGTAATTTCAGCACTAGGGAGGCTGAGAAAGGAAGATCACTATGAGTCCAAACTGCACAGCAAGATCCTGTATCAAAAACAAAAAAGATGATGTCGGTTGGCACCATCCTAAGAGCATGCAAGTGACTGGCAAATGCTAGTCATTATTATCTAATAATTCAGAATAATGCTGTTTCTTATTCCATACACAAAGTTTTGTGGAATGAATTCTTTCTTCCTTGTATTTTGAAGTTCCCAGATTTTCACACTCTTCCAAAAAAAAACATAGCCATAGTTTCAGACTGCCCTCTTCCCCTGACCCTCAACCCCCCTTTCTTTTTCTCTTTCAATATCAGTACTAGGTGATCCCAAGATATTTTCATGAGTTACATCCCCAGCCTTTTGGCATTTGTTGTTGCTTATTTTATTTTGAGACAGGGTCTTACTAAATTATTAAGTCATGGGCTTATGCTGGGCTTGAACTTTTAATTCCCCTATCTTCAGCTTCCCACAGTGCTGAGAATACAGTCATCCACCAGTATGTCTCAGAAAGCTCTATGGCTGTAGAATCTGCAGACAACTAGAGCTAGAAGTAACACCAATCCCATAATCTGCAGTGCTCCTGGTCTTGGGCTGTGGCTTGTAGGTATGAGCCGAGAAGCCTAAGAGGAAAGGCAGAGCTGGGCGCCTTTTGGTGCTCTGCAAAAGCTTTCTTCCCACAAGTGTAACTGGTAGGTCTCTTGTGAGCAGCACAGTTAAGGGTAACCGGGGAGAGCTGCCTTTAGGAGGCATCTCAAGTACACCCCAGCGCTGGGTGCACCTGGGTCATCTATGCGGGTCTGGGACTGTGCTTTCAGATGAGCTGTCACATGTAGACAGGTGGAGAGCAAGGTCCAAAAGCCTTGAGAATGCCTGGCAGGAGGCTCCCAGTGTCATTCCCATTTCCACAAGCCTGTGTTACATCAAGGACACTCAATTTTATAAGCTCCCACTGTGGCTGCTTTGAGAGTCAAAGGCATGGCAGCCTGGCTTGTCCTGAATTATGTTCCCTACAGCCTTGGCAACCCCAAGATAGGAAACTTTAAATTTTGCAATATGTATCTCTTCTGTGGAACATTCTCTGTGCTGTATGAGATGACAGAGGGAAAACTCGGCTCATCACACTTGTAAAAGCAACCCCAACATTCCTGAGCTTAAATCTCAAGTCGTAGCCCTTCTGTTTGATGGGCTTTTAAATATCCTGGAATTTGCATTTTGAATGTGTTATACATCGCAAAATGATTTTAATGGTGTTATCACAGCAAACACTGTAATCACATCCTGTAATTTGTGTACTGCTGCTATCACTGTGTCAAAAAAATCAAGTTATTTCTAATATATACAGCTTGATTCGTAGGGGAGATTAAGTGTCCTGAACCAAACTCTTTGGAGCCACTTTTGATGACTCTGTATGGTAAATCTGACTCTCTCCATAGAAGTCAGGGAAGGGAGCAACGGGTTAAAAAGGAGATCAAAATATCAAATACTCCATTGAACAAGCCAGCAGGACCGAAAGGCAGGCCAAAACAGGGGATAGAACGTTGGCCAAAAACCAAACATTGTTTTTTTTTTTTTTAATGGGAAATAGATCTACATAGACATTTCTTCAAAGAACACACGCAAAATGCTCAACATCACTATTCATCAGGGAAATGTGTATCAAAACTACATTGAATATCTCCTCCCTCTAGTTAGAATGGCTATTAACAAACAGACAAAAGATAACAATGCCGACGAGGATATGGAGAAAAGGGACTCCTTGCACACTGTTGGTGGGAATGTAATTTAGTGCAGCCAGTAGGGAAAACAGTATGGAAATTCCTCCAAAACATAAAAATAGAACTACTACATGCCAGCAGTCCCACTCCTGGGTATACATCCAAATGTAATGAAATAAATGTGTTGAAGTGAAATCTTCACTTCAGTGTTTATTGCAGCACTATTCCCTGCAGCCAAGCAATGGAAATAACCTATGTGTCTGTCAGTTGATGAATGGACAAAGAGAATGTGGGGCACCTACACGCCAGGGGATAGAACTGAGCCATAGAGACAGAGTGAAATCCTGCCATTTGTGACAGTGTGTATGGAACTGGAAGATCATTACGTTAAGTAAAATGAGCCGAACACAGAAAGACAAGCAGCGCATGATCTCACTCATATGTGGAATGTAAGAAGTTGATCTTGGAACAGGTGAGAGTAGGCTGCTAGTTGCCAGAGACCAGGGACAGTGGACGTGGGGAAGAAGAGGTAAAGGTTAGTGGGTGAAAAGTTGAAGTTAGGTGGGAGAAAGAAGTCTTCATGTGCCATTGTACGATAGGTGGGCTACAGATAACATACTTTATCATTCACAATGCTAGAAGAAAGGATTTTTAAACTTTGCTATCATAAAAATTACATACATTTGAGGAGATAGATGTTTAACCTGAATTAGACATTGTACAGTATATATGTATACATATTGAAATATCACATGATATAGTGGGAATCACCAATTCACAGTGGCTAGCTTTGTGTACTTCCCTAAGGGGTAAGTGGAGGCTTGGGATGATTGGTATCACCTTTTTGAGATTTCCCATGAGCTCGGTAGGGATGGGCCAGCCTCTTCCACATACTAAGATTAAACTAAAACCACTAAGATTAAGAATCTCTCCCGGAGAAGATCCTCCTTAGCAAAAGATCATCTCCGCCCTCCTGAGTCAGCACAGGAGATCTGTGACCCATTGAGCCCCAGGCCTATGAGTCTCCTACTAACCTTGAGCCTCAGCCCCTCCTGTTGTGGTATACAGCCCCACAGAGTGGCTGCTTGAGTGTCTGGGTCTCTGCCCACCCTGGGGCCCTGAATTCCCAGCCCCTTTCATGCATTACTAAATTTGTCTGTTTCTCATTTCATCCATTCACCACTGTATGCCTCATACAGGCAGCTGGGGATCTTGGCTGGGTCCCTGATAATGATACTTTATTACTATGTATATTTTTTTCTGTTTTTATATGTAAGTTAAAAATGAATTTAGGGCTGGCCAAATAGCTCAGTGGATTAAAGCACCTGAAAGCAGGCGCAGGGGCCAGGGGTTCGATCCCCAGGCCTGCCATGCCGCCCCTGCCCCCAGGGCACACTAAGAGGGCAGCTGAGACTGGGCGTGGTGGCGCATGCCTGTAACCCCAGCTCTTGGGAGGCTGTAAACAGGCAGATCGCTAAGAGTCTGATCTAGTAGTGAGACCCTCAACACCCTGTAGACCCTTCCCTAAAATACAAAAACAAAAACAAAAAAAGAACTTAAAGATAGAGGGGAAGGTAGGTTCACAAACTCAATTTTCTCCACAATTTTGGTGGCAAACCAAATTGGATGAGAACTGAATCAAATCTCCCCATAAGATCAGCGTGAGACCTCACTTTCGAATTTGATTCAGTTCCCACCCAACGCAGTTGGTGACCAGACCCGTGGAAAGAATCAGGTTCGTGAGCTGAGGTACCACCATCCGTGTATCGAACTATCACATGATATGTTATCACCATGCAGAGTCTTTCTGTTTTCATGTGTAAATTAAAAATCAATTTCAATTCAAAGCAAAAATTAAAAACCTGAGAACTGAATCAAGTGGAGCAAGCGGGACACCCCGCATTGCACCAGGAGGCCATACCCGAGGCTCTGCCTGTAGCCTGCTAGAGGCTGCGCAGTGAGCCTCACCGCCGACACCTCTGGGTAGCCTGGCTCCCAGCTACCACTTTGTGTACACACTGCTTCTGGCAGGGCTGAGGGAACACAAGGGACATTGGCAAGTATTTCTCAACTGAACTCTCTCTCTCTCTCTTCCTTCCTCCCTCCCTCCCTCTCCTTCTCCCTCTCCATTGTCTCCCCTATTCCTCTTTCCCTCTCTCCCTCTCCGTTGTCTCCCCCTCTCTCTCTCTCCTTCTCCCTCTCCCTCCCTCCCTGTTAGTCATTTCCAAATCTCCACCTCTCAATTGGTGCTCTGTTTAATCCTAATACCAAAATCCTTCAGGAAAACACTTAGGGCCATTAGGATGTGGAAGAGAGGCTTTAGGGCAGTGTCTAGAATCAAAGGAAAAGTAGAACAGAGTTGCTCTAGAAAAAAATGGGGCATGCAACAAAGGCAAAGAGAAGAGCAAATAGCATACTGGCAAGCAGGCAGGGAGAGAGCAATCAGAGTCATTTCCTGAGCAAGGAGAGCTCTCATCTGTATCACTTGCTGTGCTACAGCTTAAAACCCTGCACCTCACCAAAAGCCCACTGCTTTTCCAGAAAAGGCCTGAGTTTCTGGGAGAAGCCATGAGGAAGCTTTAGTTGTGATTTCTCTGTACTTTCAGGAAGAGTGAGGAATATGCATTGAGGATGCTGAGGCAGCCCACAACCCGAACACATACAGCAGCAGGAGGCGCTCAGGAGCAGGGTGGTTGGAAATCTGAAAGTTTCAACCTTTCCCAGGACCCCAGAAACCTCTCCAGTATTTGTTGTTGGTTGATTTCTTCATGATAGCCAATTCTTTCTGGGGTGAGATGATGTCTCAATGTTGTTTTAATTTGCATTTCATGGATGGCTAGT
>NDGN011464974.1:0-49971 GCA_002564285.1 Tympanoctomys barrerae
CCAGTAGCAGAGGGCTTCTCAGTGGAGGGTTGCCGGCTGAAGGGCCAGCGGGGTGTTGGCACTGTCCTGGGGAAGGCTGACCACTGAGAATGCAGGTGCAGGCTCAGGCCAGACAGCCACCACTCACAGGGCTGCAGCAGGACCCAGGTCACTAAGGGAGAGAAGATGTGGAACTGCAGTCTAAGGGTGGGGGTGGGGTGGGACCAGGCCGCTGGTGGGTCTGCAGCTGGTGGGGCTGCACAGTCCGCAGCCAGCCTGAGGCCAGGACCCTGTCTTGGCCCTCAGGAGCCACCTCAGGACACAGGTCAGAGCAAGAGGAGCAAGTGGACCTCAGGTGCTCACCACCGCCCCCACAGAGGATGCTTCCAGGGATGGCTAGACAGATGAAGACTTAGAAAGCCCGTCACCTCGCCATTCCTGTCCCCAAAGCCCAGCTCCTGCTCCACCACAGGGCCCAGGGCCCAGTCGGTAGAGACCTGGTGCACACAGAACATTCCAGAAGGAAAGGGACGGGAGGTCTGCTGTGATTGCGCCTTTCCTGCCGACATAGGTTGTCCCTGCTTCTCACTAAAGTTACAATACCCCAGTTCTCACTGAGCTTCAGCGGCTGGCTGGGGCTCAGGGTACCCCCTGCATTCCTACCTTGCAGGACCCCGGCCCTCAGGGTACGGATGCTGTGGCCCCAGGCCACCTTCTTCTCATCTGCACAGTGCTGTGCTAGATCCCCAGGTTGCTAACAGTGTAGGGCACGGGGTGTGGCCCTGGGCCCATCGGCCCCAGCTGACTCATCCTCCGTGCAGCAGGCCCTCCCTCCTCAGCCCACTCCTGGGCGTGCAGGGCTCCTACTCACGTACAAGGTGTCTGTCCTATGGCTCAGAGGCATCGGAGGTGGCCCTGACAAAGAGGCTCGTACGTCGGTGCCTGTCCTCAAAATGCTTCATTGCAGAGAGCTTCAGACCACCTGGGGAGGTCACGAAGGGAGCACTGTCTCCTTAAGGAACCACAGATGGGGTGTGTGTGTGTGTGTGTGTGTGTGTGTTTGCACGCGCGCGCACCTGTGGCACATGCACACAATATCTCTACTCATGCACATGCACGGAGGCACAGGAACACACAGAGTCATGCTCAGGAACATACATGCAGAGACACAGAAACCCCTACACACATGCCTGGAGACACAGTCAGACAACACACACACACACACACACACACACACACACACGCTGTCTCCTGGCCCAGCCATGGTGACCACTTGCCCCCAAAGCTTGGGTGTGGCCTAGGGACAGGGCTGCCCATGGACCATGTCCACTCTGGACTTCACCACTGGAGCCACGCTGCCGTCCAGCAGACAGGGCACGTGCAGCCTTCCACAGCCTTAATGCCTATTTGATCTCTGCTAAAACCCAAGCCTGGTTAGGGTGACACGTGGCGTCAGCTGTCCCGTCTGTCTGACACACTTCATCGTTCATGTTTTGGTTTTGCCCCTGCCCTCTGTGGCACTGCAGTCTGGAGACCCGAGGCTGGCTTCTCAGAACCAGCCCCAACTGGTGTCCTGGCCAAAGCCCTCATCCAAGCGTCCTGAGGTCCTGGCTGTATGCACCCAGGTTGGGTGGCGCCTCTCCTCCGTCATCCCCAGGTCCTCTGTGACAATACTTGGGGTGGGTGAGGCCTCTCCCCCAAGTCCTCCATTCAGGCTGAGTGCCCGAGTGAGTTTTCTGATTGCTGAGTGACAGTGGTCAGTGTGTGGCTGTCACCCCTGCCACTCATGCATCACTCAGTCCTCCTCCTCCAGAGTGTGAGGAGCTGCCTAGTTTGCTGCAGAAATGTGCACCATGTGAGGACAGGAGCCAGCTCTGGACCCAAGCTCTGTGGCTGTGCAGCCCGGCCGGGGAGATGCACTCCACGGGTACTGCTGCCAGCAGGCAGGGCTGGTCCGGGCAGGAGAGAGGGCCATGCCCTGGCAGTAGGGACCCCAGCACCCAGTGTTAGGTAAACAGCATCCCACATGCACCTCGTTCCCCCGGGACATGAGAGGGTGTGCTGTGTGACCTCAGGTGGTACACCCATGTCCTTGGGTGTGTGCCTCCCCGCCAGCACGCGTGGGCCAGGAAGTCCCTACTCATCCCCACTAGCTTGAGCCTGTGAGTTGACTCAGGTATGTCCATCTAATGCTGAGCACAAGCGTCCAAGAGTATTTTTACTCTCACCTCTGTGTTTGTGGGCCCCTGGCTGTCCAGTCTGCCGGCCAGGTTTCAGCTGCTGCTTGAAGACGCTCTGGGCTCCGCAGCGCCCTTAGCTTTGCATGAGCTTGTGATTTCTCACCGAGCCTCTAAGAACAGCAGCTGAGAACCAGTCAGTGCCTATATCTAGCTCCAGGGCATCGGGTCTTCATCATCATATTCCTGTCCCTGAGTCAATTAGGATCAGCCCCAGGAAGTAAGCACGATGGCTTCATGTTGAGTAGAAAGTTACTGTCATTTATGACCACTTGATTAATTTACAAAAATACAAACCACATTGTTTATAGCCTCAACTACAATCTTCTGTTTATTTCTATTTTAAAAATCAAAGCTATTAGGGCTGGCCAAATAGCTCAGTAGATTAAAGTGCCTGCTTAGGCAGAGTGCAGCAGCCAGGGTTCAATCCCTAGCATGTCATGCCAGCCCCACCTCCGGGGCGCACTGAGGCAGAGATTGGGACTGGGCATGGTGGTGCACCCCTGTAATCCCAGCACTTGGGAGGCTGAAAACAGGAGAATCACCATGAGTCTAATCTATATAGTGAGATGTCCTAAATGCATTTTATTTATTTATTTTTTTTGGCAGAACCAGGGATTGAACTCAGGCCCTTGCGCTTGCCAGGGAAGCATTTATTCCACTGAGCCATCTCCCCAGCTCCCTAAATACATTTTAAAAAGCTTAAATTAAAGCTGTTATTTTAGACCTTTCCTCAGCCTTTAATACAAAGGGTGATTTCAGAGCCAGGCACGTGCATGGTGGTGGACGCCTACAGTCCCAGCACTCTAGGAGACTGAGATGGGAGGACTGCAAGGAAGATCCAGCCCAGCCTGGGCAACTTAGTGACTCACCAAGAGCCTGTTGCAAAATTTTTAAAAATTTAAAAGGGATGGAGGATGCAACTGCATGCAAACGAAGGCCCTGCGTTCAGTCCCAGTCCTGCCCCTGCCACCCCACGCCATGTCCGGAAGAGTTCAGGGCTGGTGTCGTCTGCACTCACCACACTCCTCACTTGGCTAGAATCTTGGTATTTTTGTTTCATTTTATTTTTTATGACTTTTTGTTGTTATATATTTGGTGCAGGATCTCACTACACAGCTCAGACTCATAGTGATCCTCCTGTTTTCATCCTTCCCTGCGCTGGGATTACAGGCATGCACCACCACACGCCGGATTTCGGAGGGGTGGGGCCGGCACCGCATGTGGTACTGGGAATTGAACCCCAGTCTCTGGGTACACCCAAGCAGGCACTTAGTTCACTGAGCTATCTCACCAGCCCTTAGAATCTTAGGATTATTCTATTTACTACAAAGATTCAATCGCTTACACAATGTGACCCCAAAGCACAGAGATGTGTGCCCATCTCTCATCTCCAGTGGAGTGGAAAGCTGGTCTCTGGGACATCGCTCAGGCAACACTGTTGGCAAGGGCCTGGCTTTGTCCCACAGGTCCCAGCAGCACCTGACCTGTGAGGTATGAATCCAGATGGAAAAACCACAGAGCTGAGAAGAGCGTGATTCACTGTCACCTCCAGGGAGCCTGCTACGATGGCAGCTTCCTTACTCAGTGGCCAGCGTCACCAAGAGTGCAAGGGTGTGGGGTCCCCGAGTTGCCAGGTGGCCCTGAGCAACCTGAGGTCCTATGCCGCAGGTGGTCCTCTCCATGTGAAGTGCAGCTGGGCCCACCCAGCTGCAGGGGTAAAGGACAGCCACTGCTCGCTGAGGGTAGGTCACATCTACCTGACCATGCCATGGGAGGGGGGCAGAAAGAAGGGAGGGCCCAGGGCCCCAGGTCGCTCCGGGGCTACTGCTTGTGGGAGGAGCCAGCCATGTGGGAGTCCTGGGTCATGCTGACCAGTCCTGGGTCAAGCTGACGCCTGAGGCCCCCTAATCCCACCAGGAGTGTGAATGTGGCGTGCCTGGGGTCATTTCACCATCAACATGGTGTGACGACCAGGCCCAGTTCTGTCTCCATTTGCACATGGGGAAACTGAGGCACACACAAGTAAAGTAACTTTCCCAAGGTTCCACATTCCTGTAGGTGGCAGAATAGCAACAAACAGATCATGTTGCTATTACAGTGTGTGTATGTGTGTGTGCGCACACACGCGTGCGCACGTGTGCACGCTTCTGCAATGCTTACTTTTGTTTGATTTTAGGCAATGCAGACAGGTATCTAGATAGCTTTTGTGGACAAGGATGTTCACTTCCTGCGACAGAGTGCTGCACAGCGGGCAGCTTAGACAGTCAGGGCCTCCGTCCTCAATTCCATTCTGGAGCTGAGACCCAGGGCTGGCAGGGCGGTCTCCTACGGTGGGGGCAGGTGCCTGGAGCACCGGTGTGGCAGTGTCACAGCTGTCTGCCTTGTCTTTACACGACCTCCTCCTGCGCACACCTGGGTCCAGAGTCCCTTCTGCATGAGGACAGTTATTGTCAGGGCCACCCTGACAGCCTCCTCTATCGTCAGCTGTCCCGTGAAGGCCCTGTCCCCACGTGATGTCCGCTGTGAGTGCGGGGCCTGGGAACGCACAGACGAACAAACGTAAGTGACACAGTCAGCCAAGCCCCTGACCTCAGGATCTGTGAGCACGTGTGGCCAGGCTGCCAGCCACCGCAAAAGCAACCTTGTGGCCTCACCTGCGCCGGCCGGGGACACCATAGCCCTCTCTGTCTGGCAGGCATCGTTCCCAGCACACCTGCAGCTGGTCCTCGTCCTTCGCCCAACGGGGTTCTTCCAGAGGACCCTCTCAGACATCGCCTTCAGGCTCCACCGAGATGACTTTAAGATGAAGGTGCCGGTGAGTACGCCCTGCTCTTGGTGGCCACGCCTGGCTCAGGTGCATCCTTGACCACTGATGACCTCAGAGTTCTTGGCAGCAAACTCAACTTACCTCAGGCTGCAGCCATGACACCCTGCAGGGCCCACCCTCTCCCAGAGCAGCCCTTTCTGCTCCCTGCTGGTCCCTGAGCCCAAGATGCACAGGCTTCCGCAGACACTCGCCTGTCTGGGTCACGAGTCACAGACGTCCCTACACCCAAAAAGAGGGGCCAGGGAGAGGGTACAAATGTCCCCAGCCCGCAGAGGACTCCTGGGCCATCCCACCTCGGCTCTGGCCTCCTTCACTGCCACTGGAGCGTTGCTCTCTTGGCCCTTGAGAAACAAAGGCTTCTGAGGCCCTAAAACCCCGACTCAGGAGGCCGTGAGGCCTGCTCCCACCACAGTGGTGGCTCCGGTATCAGCCTGCCATGCCGTCAGGCCAAGAGCTCATTCCTCTCCCAGTGGGCACAGGAAGTAGGGCAAGGCAGGCCATGGGGCTCCCCGGCAGTGCCCCGGCCTCCTGGAAGGATCCAGTGGCAGCTTGCTGTCCACTAGGCCACTGCCTGCCGCTGTGGGGGCCCAGCAGCAGACAGCCGCCCCTGCCCCATGTGAGCTTCCCAGCCTCTGCCTCCCCAGGGCTGGGCCATCCTGCTCACCCCACCCCTGACAGCGCTGCCCACCTGTCCTGTCCGGGAAGGCCTTGCCTCCATAGCAGGGCAGCCCCCTCCCATGGCTGTGACCCAGACCCTGGGCACCGAGCAGTGAGCTGTGTACTGTGTGGTGAGGCCACCAGGACGCACCTGTGGGTCTCCGGAGCCATCCTGCGGCTCTTGGGTCTTTGGGACACTGCCCCTGGTGCTCCCTGACACGTTGTCTGGGCAGACGGCACCCTAGAGCTGAGGAGGGCCAAGCTGCGAGCAGTCACTCAGCCCAGGGCAGTTGGCCAACACCAGGGCGCTGGTATCTCCAGACAGTGGCCTCCAGCAGTGACAAGTCCCACAGCCTCATGCTCAGAATGGCCTTGGTGAGCGCACGGGCCCCTCAGTCACAGGTGCGTGTGCCCTAGGAAGTGCAAGGCGTGCACTCAGCACACACACCATGCAGAATGGCCGGTAGCGACAGCAGCTGGCAAACATGGGGCCCTCTTGGGCTAGCTGTTCTGCTTTGAGGCATTTCCCCTCAAGAGCTAACGACAACATATTCCAGGGACCACACACACCTGCGCCTACATCAGCCAGCTCACGGCCGGCTCCAGCTGGACGCGGCCTGTCTGTCCATCGGCTGATGGATGGATGGAAGCGCTTACACAGTGGAGCTCTACGCGGCCACAAGGGAAGATCGAGTTGAGGCATTTGCAGGAGGCACCTGGAGACCAAACAGTTAGGTGACGTAAATCAGACACAGGAGCTTAGGTACTCAGGGTTCCTCCTACTCGAGAAGCTCATAGTGTACTTGAAGAGCAAAATGAACGGTAGATGACAGGAAGCAGAGATAGACCTTTTGCAAGCGGAAGGGGCCAGGAGGTGAGGAGGCATACACAGAGGAGGCTGTGTGTGTAGAGCAGGCTCACTGCGAGGCCTGTGGTGGCTGGCGGCTGGCGGCAGGCACTGTGGCACGTGCCAGATCACTGATGCGCACGTGGGTCGGAAGACTGTGCGGCAGCCGCGGCTGTTAACAGGCACGTGATGCAGTGAGACCGAGTGTGACCAGAGGACACCAAGGGCAGGCCAGCCACAGGTGGCCGGACTGCTTGCCGGGCCTGCACGGTGCGGGCTGCCGGACAGCGAGGGAGTCATCTCCACTGAGGGGCGCTGAGCTCTGTCACATCTAAAATAGCAAAAGCACCTTGGTCTGGTGCCTCAACCCAGATGCCTCCTGTTGGGTCACCATCTGTCCCCAGACCAGCAAAACAGCTCCCCTGAGAACCACCTTAAACTAATCCAGGTTTAATAATTCATGGAGTGGCATTAAGTAACAGCAGCCCCTGGGGCCCTGCTCTACATCTGCCTGACACCCACAAAGCACAGGCTGAGTTTTACCTCCAACTTACAGCTGGAACGGCTGGAATGACTGGGGCAGGGCAGGGGACACAGAGAAGCCACTCAGAAGCCGGAGATAAGTGCAGTGTGTGGGAGGCGGGTCCTCGGGTCCCCTCTGGCAGCCGGTCCATCCCATCTGGGCAGTGGCCTCACTCCACATGCTGACCTCACAGTGGGCTCAGGAGGGTGGGGAGGACAACATATTTGGAATCCGAACAGCGTCAGTTTTCCTGTCTCCTTGGAGGTGGAGCTGTGCACTCTAACAGCTGTGTGTCAGCCCTTCTGCTGAGGGTCCACATGCGTCGCCCAGCCAGCTGGGGCCCCTCACTGCGACCTGGTGGGGTACGCAACAGGCACATTATACAGACAAGGAAACTGAGGCATAGAGAGAATGAGCAAGGTGACGGAGAACAGCTGATGTCAACCTAGGTCCACCCCCGCCTGAAGCCCTGGTCAGTGCCTGCTCTTCCGCACTGCTCTGCTGACAAGGCTTCCTTCCCCCAGGTCATAATGCTGAGCTCAGTGCCAGAACTGCACGGCTACATTGACAAGTCACAGCTGACCGAGGACCTCGGGGGGACGCTGGACTACTGCCACTCCCGCTGGCTGTGCCACCGCACAGTGAGTGCGACCCTGTGTGCTGTGGGCTGTGTCCTCGCGGATCAGCAGTTAGCCCAGCAGGCTGCTTCTGTCCTGACTCGGCCTCCTCCAGACACGAGGTCCCAGCAGCTCCCAGCCTTTCAATGAGGAGATGGTCTCAGTAGACCTTAGTCATCCCAAGGAATGAACATGAGTAATAAGTTCGGGAGTGGTTTGCTTAGGCTTGGAGGAGAGAAAGGGAAAACACACAACAGCGTGTTGTGGTTGTGGTGTGCACTTAGCAAGGTGGGAGGGAGACAGCCATCTGGAGGGCCTGCCTGGTAGGTCTGGGGGCCCCTGGCTGGGTCACTCAAGAGGCCCATGGCCCCGCCACTCCCTTCCCCAAGGCAGTCACAGCTGGTGTCGGCTTTCAGGAGGCCCTTTGCGCTTGTGTGACAGGTGACCAGGGTGCTCCCCCTTGCAGGCAATTGAAAGCTTTGCGCTCATGGTGAAGCAGACGGCCCAGATGCTGCAGTCCTTTGGGACCGAGCTGGCGGAGACTGAACTGCCCAATGACGTCTCGTCCACCAGTTCGGTGCTGAGCGTGCACACAGAGAAGAAGGACAAAGCCAAGGTACGTGTGACTCTCAGGGGCTTCGGTGAGCGCGGCTCCTCCGCCCCACATGCCAGCTTCCTAGGTGCCCAGATAACCTGGTAAACCATGGCCCAGGGTCACGGCCCTTCTGCTGGCAGAGTCAAAGCTAGGCAGTCAGGGGCTGCCCTCCCTGAGGGTGCTCAGTGGCTGGACAGCTAAGGAGGCCGGAGCCCCAGCCCGCCCCTCACCTACGCAGGGACCTGCAGCCTTTGGCTCCTTTCTGGGGTTAACTTGCTGCCACCTGAGCCCTGGCAGCCTCACCTCTGCTGCCACTGGCGGGGCATGACCTGCAGGACATCCCTAGGACTCTGCTCTGGCCAGATAGTCACACCCAGGTCAGCCTTCGCCCTGTAGAGAGACCACATGGAAGAGACAGGGGTTAGGAAGCCTGGTTTCTGGTTACATCTTTACCTCATCCCCACTCCCTGTAACCCTAGCTCTGCCCTGGTGCAAAGAGTGAGTTGCCGACACGGGTGGAGTGTGGCATAGGCACACGGAGGGGGTGGCTTTGTGCCACCGTGCACGATGGCCCCGCGGTCTGAGCACGTGCCCAAGTGGGCCGCGGTGCAAGGCTGCATAATTGTGTCCACAGGAGGATCTGCGGCTGGCACTCCAGGAGGGGCAGGACATCCTCCAGAGCCTCCAGGACCCGCCAGCTGAAGGCTCGGTGCAGGCTGTGAACCAGGACCAGCTGGACAGCCAGACCACTGTGCAGAGGTGCCTCCCACACCAGCCCAGTCCCCAGCGCACCAACACTCTATTTCCCCATCTGTCAGTCAGAAAGGCCTGCCAGCTGTCGGCTGGAGCATGCAGTGCAGGCCCCTGCGCCCACCCTGAGTCAGAGTTGGAGAAGCCCCTGTGGCCCCTGCCCCTGCAGCTGCAGGTGCCACGGAGCTGAGCCCTGCTTGGCGAGAACCCCTTCCCTGTGAGGTGCAGAGGGCCTCCCCACTCTGCTGACCTGCCCCCGGCCTCAACAGCCCGGACTCTGGATCAGGACCACGGCCCTCACCTGCACCTGCTCTCTTTGCAGACTCCTGGCCCAGCTGCACGAGACCGAAGCTGCCTTTGATGAGTTCTGGGCCAAGCACCAGGAGAAATTGCAGCAATGCCTACGACTACGCCACTTTGAGCAGGGCTTCCGCGAGGTGAGGCAAGGGGCTGGCCCTCAGCCGGCTGCGGGAAGGCGGGGCATTGGCGTCAGGGGCGGGGCCTCTATGAGACGGGCCTGCACAGGCTGCATCTCCGCGCTCGGCACCTGCAGAAAATGATGCTTGTGCCTTGCTTCCGTGTGAACCACAGAGGCCTCTTCAGACCAGGTGGCGTTTTTGAAGTGTTTTATTTAGAGATAGCTCATCATAGGTCCAGGGCAGCTGTGAAAAGTAGTGCACAGGGACTCTGCGCCCTCCCCAGGGCCGCACAAAGGTAGCAAGCACGTGACCACACCCTCAGGCCTGCAAGCCTGCCCGTGGCTGGCCGCGGCGTGCAGTGCGCAAGGAGGGGGTCGTGGATGGAGCCCTCTGCGTGGCTCCTGGGCTCTCCTAGGCTTGCGTGTGGGTGTTTTCTTCGTGCGGCAGATCCTTGCTCCCAGGGACACACTGAATCCCTCCCTTAGGGACTGGGCATACTTAGGTTGTGCCTTGAGCATCGGTGTGCCGCGTCTGAGTGACGTCAAGCGCGCACATGCCCGCGCGCGCGCGCACACACACACACATGCCCAAGTGACCAGCCCCATATGCTGTCAAGCTTTTGGTGTGGTCTTTGTGTTGATTCATGCTCCCATCTGGCGGGTGTGTTCTGGTTCTCAGGACCCAGTCAACACTGCCTCGGGCACCAAGCCCTGAGCACAGGCCTGGGGACAAGCTACGCCAGCCAGCTACTGCGCAGGCAGTGTCCTCTGACTCCCATCCATCCTTCTGTCTGCAGCGGCCTGCTGGCCAGCACAGTCTCTGGGTCACACTGCGCAGACCCATCGGCCACGCCATCCTGGAGTCCGTGTCGTGGCCCGCGCATACTGCATACCATTATGAGTTCTTAGGACTTTAGGCTGCATTTTATTTTGGCATATTTTCATTCCATTTTTTCCCCTCGCTGTTTTCTTTTTCCTGCCTTTCTGTGGTTAAACATTTTCCAAAACTTTTCAGTAAACCATAGTGTTTTTTGGATTCACATCTTGGTGCAGGTTTTTTAAGGACCGTTCTTGATGTCGTGTCGTAACTTACTTTACACTCTATTACGTCATCATGATATTACGGGTAACACATATTCTAGAGTCCAAAGGGAGGTGAGCCTCCCACACCAACCCACCTGCCCAACGAGTGGCCGGGTTACCGTCACTATGCTCCTGCCTGTACTCAGAACCACACCAGCACCCTCAGCTTGCTTCTACCAACGCAGCCTAGAAAACCTAGGGCAGCGAGTCTGAGCCTTGTGCCGCCTGCATGGGTCAGGCATGGACAAGAGTCTCATCCTAGCCCTCAAACCCAGGCTGTCGGAACCACAACCCCGCAGTAGCCAACATCTGTACGCGCTCACTCTCAGGCAGTGTCTAATAAGAAAACAAAAGCTGTCCTAGCTAAAGTGATAAGCTGTCATGGTTTTTAAAATTGTGAAGCTAAGCACACACCTGTAATCCCAGCACTCTGGGAAGCTGAGGCAGGAAGACTGAAAGTTCAAGGCCAGCCTGGGCAATTTAGCCACTTAGCAAGACTCTGTCTCAAAATTAAAAAAACAAAAAGACTCTATGAAACCCTGTCTTTTTGCCAATGCCATACAAACAGAATATTTGGGGTAGTCTGAGCTGGAAGGGAAGGCACCTCAGAACTCCCCACCCAAGCCAAGACCTGGTGGGGTGTTGCACTACACCCCTACACAGCCTGCTGTTGTCCCTTCGGCTTCCAAGTGTCCCTGTGAGTGGGTAGTAGGCCCAGGGGCCAGCAGTCCTCAGTGGCAGGGCCCACTCTTAGGCTGGCTCTGGCCCTGGCCCTGGCCCTGGCCCTGTCCAGTCCAGGCTTGCCACTGCTGTTCCTGGCATGGCTTTCCAGCTGGCCTCCTCTGTTCCAGGTCAAAGCCGCCTTGGACATGGTGTCCCAGAAGATAGCAACCTTCACAGATGTTGGAAACAGCCTGGCACATGTGGAGCACCTGCTGAAGGACCTGGCCAGCTTTGAGGAGAAGTCCAGTGTGAGGAGGGGCACAGCAGGGGGACTCCAGCCCCACACCCACCGAGGCCCCAGGCACACAGACTGCCCTTGAGCATCCCTCTGTTGCAGGGCTGTAGCTATCTGCTGATTCTTCCCTGTCCAATGATGTGTCCTCGGGCCGGGTGGCTCCCATTGCCTCCAGACCCCCAGGAACCCTGACCTAGAGTAGCTTTGGGGTGAGGGACATTCAGCTGACCACAGTTGTAAACAGCACTGATGTCTTCCCCACACCCCGGGTCCAGCATCCCGAAGGATCAGGTGCCTTTACCAAGGACCCAAGCTCCCTTTCCTGCGTCCGCAGATGGCTGTGGACAGGGCCCGTGCCCTGGCACTGGAGGGTGAGGGGCTCATTGACAACAAGCACTACGCTGTGGACTCCATCCGCCCCAAGTGTGAGGAGCTGCGGCACCTCTGTGACCAGTTCTCCCTGGAGGTCAGCAGGAGGCGGGGCCTGCTCAGCAAGGCCCTGGAGCTGCACAGCCTTCTGGAGACGGTAGGCGGCCCCTCTGCCCAGGCACCATGGGCAAATCTAGGGGCAGCTCTGTTACTGGGCTGCAGAGACCAGGAGCGGGAAGTGGCCTCTCCCCTTCCCTGTGTTCCTCTTTCTGTCCACCTGGAGGGTCCAGTCCTGACGGGCTCTTCTGCCTCTGAGGATTCATCACCACAGTAGTGATTTCTCCCAGGGAACCAGAGACCTAGCATCCTGGTTTGTCCCTTGTCCCCCTCTGCCACTCAGAAGAATCCAACCCTGGGGTGCCTGCTGCACCCCAGGGAGCGCCCTGGATTTGGGGCAGAGACATGAAGGATAAGCCAGTACTTTAGATTTCTCCTGAAAACGTGTCGGGGCAGATGGTGTGAGGCGTGCAGGGGAGGAGGGGGGCAGAGCCCTGTGAAGGGCGCCTGAGGAGCGGGCTCTGACCCAGGGCTCTGCTTCTAGTCTATGAAGTGGTGCGATGAGGGCGTCTACCTGCTGGCCTCGCAGCCTGTGGACAAGTGCCAGTCCCAGGATGGCGCTGAGGCGGCTCTGCAGGAGATTGAGAGGTTCCTGGAGACTGGTGGGGAGCACAAGATCCAGGAGCTCAACAAGATCTACAAGGAATATGAATCCATCCTCAACCCAGACCTCATGGTAATGCCAGCTGGGGCTCCAGGCATCCTGGGCGCTCTGGACAGTGGGGAGTCACTCACTGGGAGGGGCTGTCCTGGCGTCCTGTCACACCCCAGTGCCTCTCGACACTGAACTGAAACAGGGCTCTTTTCACCTCCCACCCCTGTGACCCCAGGGAGACATTTGGTCCACTTGAGACCACTGCCCTAAGACCCCGAGGCCACCATCCTCCTGGCCCAGCCCCTGCACTGTGGCCAGAGCTGCACAGGACGGGATGTAGGAACGCAGGCAGCAGAGCTGCATGCTGTGGCACCTCCCGCGCAGGCCAGCCTGCCCTCTGGGTCTGGGTTCGATGCAGTGTGGGGCTCACAGCAGTGTCCTTCCAGGAGCATGTGCAGAAAGTCTTCCAGAAGCAGGAGAGTATGCAGGAGATGTTCCACCGCAGGCAGGCGAGCCTCAAGAAGCTGGCAGCCAAGCAGACCCGGCCTGTGCAGCCGGTGGCTCCCAGGCCGGAAGTGCTCACGAAGTCGCCCTGCCCATCCCCAGGTGTGTGCAGCGTCCCTGCCAGTGAGCTGGGTGCCTGCGGTGGGCCCCACATAGGCAGTGTCCCCTGCGTGCCTACCTCCTCCTTGTCTAGCCCCCGCACAGCCAACAGCCGGCAGTGTGTGCCCAGAGCCAGTGCGGCCCATGCCGGGGTCAACAGGACTTGGGTCACCCTGTGCCTCGGCTGTGGCCACTCTTGTGCTGGGCAAAGACAGAGTTGCCTCCTGTCCGCCGAGACGTGCTGTGTTCCTAGGCCATTTTCCCACCCCTGTCCCACCCACCAAGCTCCATGCTGTAGCTGTAGCATCCTCTCTCACCCTGGCCTGCTCAGGCCTTCCTGGCTGCCCACCATGACCAACCCATGTCCTGCCTGACCCCTGCAGCCACCAGGGCTCCACAGCCCCCCTTTTCTGGCCCTGCTCCCTGTGTCCCTGCCAGGCCAGGCCTCCGCACATTTTTGAAGTTCCTGTCCCTTACCCCAGAACACTTCCTGTCTTTTCCTCGATGGGTTTCCTTCCCAGAACTCAAAGGCCCAGTGGGCTTGGGAATGTCAGCATGCACGTTGACTTTTGGAAAATAACACTCGCAAGTGCTAAGAGCCTTCAGCGCCTGGGACAGGGGAGGTCACTCCTCTGCCTGTGAGGGGGCTCCGAGCATGTGGCTGTGCTCTGCCCTGTCCCACCCCCATGTCCCTGCCACCCTGAAGGGTGGGGCTCCCACCAGCTGATGCCCAGAGACCCCCACTCTCCTTGTCCCTGGCATCTCTCACCTCCTCTACATGGCTACTTCCTTTCCTCTCTTCTCTGGTCCTTCTGCATCTCCGTCAGAGAGCTGAGAAAAGCTCATGTCTCCTGCTCATGCAGAACTAACACCCTTCCCACCTTCCTCCAAACTAGGTGCCTGGCGTGGACCTGAGAACTCGGGCTCTGAGGGCAGCGCGCTGCGGCGGGGACCATACCGCAGGGCCAAGGTGAGGCCGCCTGCTGCCGTGACCTCACGGGCCTCGGCTTCACTACCACTGCTTCCTGTGCCCTCTCTGGGGGCTCCTCAAGGCCCACCTTAGTGCATGAAGGTCCCAAGGGTGCACCCATCCTCAGGATCGTCCCCAGGCAGAAATTGGTGACTCCAGACTGCTGGACTCCGGAGAGACATCTCCTTGGGACTGTCCCCGAGGGATGATGTCTCATCTTTGCCTCTCGTGCTGCAGCTCCAGATTTGAGTTGACGTGCCAATGCACTCTTCTCCCACAGAGTGAAGCGAGCGAGAGCCGGCAGGGCCGCAGCGGCTCCACGGGGGACGAGGAGGAGAGTCTGGCCGTTCTGCGCAGGTGAGCACCAACCCAGTCACGCTGCAGTGCCCACCCCGGCCCGGGCTGAGGCCCTGGGGTCCTGGGGAGCTGGGTGCCTCCACCCTGTGTGCACCTCCACCCTGTGTGCAGAGCTGGGACAGATGTGGGCAGGGGCACACACCAGTGCAAGCACAAATCCACTGGGTTGGAGTGACCGGCCACACTGCTGAGTCCTAATGGGCCCTGGTCACCTCTCCCACGGAGACTGACCTCCTCACAAAGGCAGACCTGGCCACGTTCAGAGATGCCCCAGACTCCCTCCATTCCTGCCTATCTGCCCACCTCTGGCTGAGCCACTCCCGCCTCCACCCTCAGGTCTCTCTTGGCCATTGTCCCCTTACTGTTCGCGTCATCCAAGTGCTCTCAGGGTTAGTGTCCACTTTTCCACCTCTTGAAAGCTTGTGGGCAGCAAGTGAGCAAAGCCATGGGGTGGTCTTGGGAACACAACTGGACCAGTGTGGACACCAGGAGGTGGGCAGCTCACACCTCCCATTCCAGATGGTCTTGCGTGACTCTTGAACCCAGCCACAGGGCGCAGCTCTAGGCCCAGATTTGGGCCAGGCCAGAGTGGGTCTAGGCAGAGCCACAGGACACACCATCTCCCACCTCCCTAGGGCACTGCCTGCTACTGTCATTCGCACAAGCCACCACCATCAGTCAGGGCCACCGAGGGCCAGAACTGCCACGCCAGGTCCACGTGTGGCCAGCGCATTGTGGGAGCAGTGCTCCTGCTCGCTCCCTGTCTGGCCCTTCTGCTCACTAGGAGCCCAGGTCCACCACGCAGGTGTGCTGAAGAGTAGCTGCCACCTTGCTCTGTCCCACATGGCCCAGGGCAGGCCACGCTCAGGTGCAGGAGGTGGACAGGGAAAGGCTTCAGCACACAGGTTTCAGGAACAGCAGCCAGAGCTCGGGTCTCCACATCACCTGGACAGCAGGGACCTGGGATGGACCTGTGCATAGGGCAGCCTAGTCCTGGGCTCCCCCTGGCACCATGCCCTTGCTGTCTATCCTGCACATGGCTCCAGCAAATACCCGGACCCCAGGCATTTTACGGTCATCGCTCTGAAGTTGGGGTGAAGACGTGCATCTGGCTTCGTGTACACCAGGGGTGCCCGGCAGCCATAGTGCTGTCCCCTGAGGCTGGGATATGGAGTAAATCTGTGGTTAGGCAGGTGGGTCCCATCAGGCGCTGGCCAGGAGGAGGCAGATGCTGGAGAAGCTTCTAAACAGAACACAGGCTGGGGTTCACAGCCCCCAGCTGACCAGTGCTGGCCCTGAGGGAGCCTGGGCTACCACCGCACTCCCCTTCCCGAGCAGGGTGAGACCCTTAAGGCCTGTGCGTTAGACAAACCAAGCCAGAGTCTCAGGCCAGGAGCTCCAGGGGCTCCTGTGGGTGTGACTGCAGGAGGCAGCTCCTAGTGGAGGCCCAGGGAGCCGGGGACTGGCTGGGCTGCACCCAGAAGGCTCAGGAGGTGGCCATCTGGGGCTGTGAGGCCCATGGAGGACATACATGCCAGGCAGGTCCCTGACTCTGGCCCTCTGGGACCCCAGACTTGCACCCAGCTGGCTCTCCCCACCTCTACCCCACCCCAGGCACGTGATGAATGAGCTGCTGGACACAGAACGGGCCTACGTGGAGGAGCTGCTCTGCGTCCTGGAGGTGAGGCTGAGGGGCGCGGGTCTTGCTGGCCTTGCCCACCCCAGCATGGTGTCAAGCTGCTGCTTAGAGATGAGTGTCCGTGTGCCCAGAAGGCATGTGGACTTCCAACGGGGGAATTCAGCTGTCCCTCACAGGCCAGGGGTGGGGCAGCCCTAAGGGAGACCTGCGTGAGGTGGGGCTTCTGTAGCCACAGCGCTGCCTGCTCCCAGCCAACTCGTACATGGCAGGGAGTCTGGGCGGAGAAGCCAGCACAGCACAGCCACATGGGTGGAAAGTCCCGGAGCCAGGCTGGGTGGGCGGCAGAAGGGCCTTGCGTGCCACGCCCTCAGGGTGACGAGTGGCTGATGGCCACCACCCAAGGATCATTCATGCCAGTGCCTAGGCGAGACCCATACCCTTCTGCTGGATAAAAGATCACAGGGAAAATGGGTAGCTTCCACCCTTCCCTGTGGGGTGAGCATTTATGGCCCTGTCACCATACTGTGGTGCCCAGTCACAGAGCTGGTCCTGAGTAAACAGGAGTGGACTTGCTCAGAAGGGTGAGACAGTTGATGCCTCAGGCCCCCAGTATCCAAGACTACAGTTCTGTGGCAGCTGCTCAGTGGCCTCCCCTTGCCTGGTCCTCACGTCTCAGCTGTAGGTGGGAGCCCCCAGCCGACTGCTCCCCTATCCCACAGGGCTATGCTGCCGAGATGGACAACCCCCTGATGGCCCACCTCATCTCCACGGGCCTGCACAGCAAGAAGGGTGTGCTGTTTGGGAACATGGAGGAGATCTACCACTTCCACAACAGGTGGGGCTGGGCACCTCACAACTGGACCTCGCTGCCGCGAGCCGTTGCCACTGCCCCAGTTCTGCTTGGAGGGGGGGATGGACAAGAACTCAGTGCCACAGATGCATGGCAGGTGCCAGGAATGCCCACGTGGCTCTTGGCCTTGGTGACACTGCCTGTGTGCCCAAGTCCTAGACTCAAGGTGTTGGGAAGCAGGAGCAGCAGGCCCATCTGTCCTTTCTGCCCTCCAAGGTACACCTTTAGTGTCTCAGGGCCCCAGGGTCTACCCTGCCAAGCCAGCTCTGCCCCCCAACCAGCCCGCTCTTGGCAGGGACGGCAGGCCAGGTGCTCCTTCCCTGTGTTCCTGAAGAGCTGGAGGCTCTTTCACCAGACCCAGTGTAGCTGGCCTGGGTACCGATTCTTAGCCCCTCTTTGCTATTTATTGCCTCCCAAGGATTTGCCGTAGCTGGTGGGGGCAGGAGTGGGAGGGTGGGGAGCAAGGACAGGGCGGCCTGCCCCAGAGTGGCAGGAGCAGAGAGGTGGATGCCTGTGCACACCACTGACCCAGGCGTTGTTCCTGCCCACGGAACATGCAGGACACTCTGTGGCATGCTGAGTCTCCCTGGGACAGATGCCAGTCAGAATGTGAGAGGCCATCCAGACCTGGGCCCTGGGCTTATGCTGCCCCTCAGGGAGCTCCTGTCCCATCTGCTTTGTCTTCCTCCATCTGTGTCTCAACACCAAGGCAACTTCAACTCCAGTGTGATTGCAACACCCCGAATAGGGAAACAGCTGGGCTGCTTGTACACAGTGTGTGGTGTCCAAGTCACGTGTGGAGCGCAGGGTCATCAGGCTGGCAGTGTCACCCAGTCTCTACGACTGCCCGGAGTAGGCACGCAGGTCCCCTGGACAATAGTGTCCTTGGGTGCCAGTGGTTTCCTCCGCAGCTCAGCGCAGACTTCTCCCTGTAGGATCTTCCTGCGGGAGCTGGAGAGCTGCATGGACTGCCCTGAGCTGGTGGGACGCTGCTTCCTGGAGCGGGTACGTTCCCCGGCAGCTGCCACCCCACTTCTCCCCAAGGCCCCTGAGTGCCCAGGACCTTGGACCCCTGCCAGGGCTGCCCCAGCCCCACCTGCCACCCCACCACATGCGTGCATCTCTGCCTCTGGCAGGGGAAGGTCAGAGCTCTTTAGCGAGCTAGCTGCAGAGAGACAGAAGCTAGAGGATGGAGCTTCAGGGGGAGGGGACGTTCATGCCTGGGGCGTGAGTTTCTCTGAGTTTGTCTCTGTCTTGGTCCTGCTCTGCGATGCTCCCAACTTGCTGGACGCCGCTGGTGTCGTAGCGGAGCTCTCTGAGCCTCATTTTCTCCCCTGGCTGGCCGGCATCTGCTCCTTCGTGGGACAGACTCTAAGGAGAGGCTCGTGCAAGGGCTCTGAGCAGGAAGGGCCCCAGCCCCTGCCACGCTGGCACTGTGAGCCAGGGCTTGGCATCGGGCAAAGGCAGCTCTCGAACAGCAAGTGACCTCAGAAATGAAGAACTGAAGGCTACCACCAGGAAGGCAGAGAAGGAAGGGCTGCCTGGAGGGTCCCGGTGCCGCTGAGGGTGCGGCAGCACTGCGCTGTTGTGGGGTCCTGGCCAGCAGCAGCGTGTCCAGGGTGGCTGGAGGGCTGGCCCCATGCTGCCGTGAGCCTCCAGCTGTGGGTCTCCATGGGGAGGCTCTGTGGAGCAGGGAGCTGCTGGTGGTGGAGCTGCTCCTAGTAACCAGAGGCCTGGGAGCGAAGTGAGCGTGTGAGTCCTGGCACGCCCCGGCCTGGAGTTGGGCAGCAGTGCGGCTGCGCGGTGGTGGGCTCAGCAGCTCCACCAAGTCTCGGGGCGCACACTCACCGGCTCTGGGGTCGCGGGAAGAGGCCATGGTCACTGGTCGTGTCCAAGGCCCCCCAGCCCTGTGCTCCACTTCCATAGCCGCCTTGAGCAGGGCTGGCTGGGGACAGCTCACAGGCCAAAGGCAGGTCCGGACTGTGGGACTCGGAGAGGGTGGGGCGGGGAGCTGGGGCCAAGACCTAACTAGAATGGGCCAGCCAAAGGATGTCATGCCCTAAAGATGTCTGCACCCTAAAGCCACCCATGCTGCAAGGTCTTCTGTACCCCAGACCACATGCTCCCCCAAATCCTTACATCTTAGAGCTGCCTGCACTCCAAGTCCTGTGTACTTGGGAGCAGTTCACACCCCAAAACCTTCTGTGCCCCGAAGCCGCCCAGACCCTGAAGTCTTCCTAGTTACCCTAAAATCAGAGGCGCACAGGGGCAATTTCATCTCATAGAAGTTCAAGTTTGCTTTTTATAGAATTTTTGATATAATTTGAAAAACTACCTAAGAGACCCTGGGGTTTTATTTAAATAAATGATCAGTTAATGTTGTAAACCACCTTTGAAAGAAGGCTTGCAGCAGCATCCCCAGCAGTGGTTGCCAAGGCCAGGGGCCCCCTTCCTTACTCAGGAGAGACTGACTGTGACATGTCTGTCCCTGCCTGCCCTGCAGATGGAGGACTTCCAGATCTACGAGAAGTACTGCCAGAACAAGCCACGCTCCGAGAGCCTGTGGAGACAGTGCTCCGACTGCCCCTTTTTCCAGGTAGCTGGCCCTCCCCACGCCACTCCCCCAGTGACCCTGTGACAGAGACCCTGGCGAGGTCTAAGCTGCAGCCCTCTGCTCCAGGAGTGCCAGCGGAAGCTGGACCACAAGCTGAGCCTGGACTCCTACCTGCTGAAGCCAGTACAGAGGATCACCAAGTACCAGCTGCTGCTCAAGGTAGGCACTGTGCTCTGCTGCCTTGCTGTGGCCCTGCTGTGCCTTGGCTTCCTTAGGGTTTGGACACGGGAGCAGCCAGACACATCCTGCCTTAGACTCCTGCTCATCTGCAGCAATGTGCCCCTCTAAACAGCTGTGCCCCGTGTCCTGAGGCCCCTCGGGAGGGGTAGGGAGGTGTGAGCCAGACCCTTCTGCTTGTTTGCCCAGAGAGGCAGGAAGCAGCGTGCATCTCCACCCTGGAGCAGGAGGGGTAGGGGCTGGGCTGTACCTGCTGAGCTGAGCTGCCATTGGCCTCTGGGAGAATTGGTGCTCCGTGGGGACACGTGCATGCGTGATGCAGGCTTTGTGTCCTCCTCACCCTCAGGAAATGCTGAAGTACAGCCGGAACTGTGAGGGGGCTGAGGACCTGCAGGAGGCGCTCAGCTCCATCCTGGGCATCCTCAAGGCTGTGAACGACTCCATGCACCTCATTGCCATCACTGGCTATGATGTAAGGGCCAGCATGGGTGATGGCTCCCGTCCTCGCCCTGGACAAGCCCTGTCACTTCCCTGCTCCCTGCGCATCATCGCTTGGGGACCAGATTATGCCTGTGGCTGTGGATCTCCCTTGCATGGGCATAGCCAGGTGTCTCTCCCTTTTCTGTCCCTGGAGAGCAGATGGGCCACTCTGCCCAGAGCCCAGTTACGGGCAGGTGGCAGGGAGCCAATGGCCGTGGTGCAGATAGACGCTTGCACACTTACAAGCTTATGTCAGGCTGGCTGCCGGCTTTCCAGGCTCCGCGTGTCCACTCAGCACTCGTTCTGTGCTTGGATTGGTGGACCTGGCTGTTCAGTTTCGGGCTTCTGTCCAATCAGGCGTGTAGCACAGGGGCCCTGTGCGTGTCCCTGCTGTGGCCTTCAGCCTCAGTGACTTCACCTGTGAGCAGAGCCATCTGCTTTGGTGCCCAGCACTGAGGCCCAGAGCTCAGCAGCACTCAAGCTGGGGCATGTGCGTGATGCCATGTGTTGTCACACATCCCCAGGACCCTGTCCCGAGGCCTCCCTTCCACCTCACTGAGGACCTGTGGGGTGGGGCATGGCCCGCCCACCCCGCCCCTCGTCCCACACGTGTGCACTGCGTTCCAGGGCAACCTGGGCGACCTGGGCAAGCTGCTGATGCAGGGCTCATTCAGTGTGTGGACGGACCACAAGAAAGGCCACACGAAGGTGAAGGAGCTGGCGCGGTTCAAGCCCATGCAGCGGCACCTCTTTCTGCACGAGAAGGCCGTGCTCTTCTGTAAGAAGAGGGAGGAGAGCGGGGAGGGCTACGAGAAGGCTCCGTCCTACAGCTACAAGCAGTCCCTGAACGTGAGTGTATGGCTGGCTGGCTGGTGGGCTCCAGGAGGGGCTGGGGCTGCTCCTGCTGAGGAGGCTGGGACGTGCCCCCACCCCTTGCTCTGGCTTCTGGCCGGGGGGCAGGGCCTTCTGCAGTCTTGCCAGCCCCAGCACCCTCCCTTGTGCCGCCATGTGCCCCCTGGGTGGAGGTCCCGTGTGTGGCCACATCAGTCTCCCATCCCTCGCTTGCCAGATGACTGCTGTTGGCATCACAGAGAATGTGAAGGGTGACGCCAAGAAGTTTGAGATCTGGTACAACTCACGGGAGGAGGTGTACATCATCCAGGTAGGACCACCGTCCGCCCCGCAGCCCACATCCGGGCCCAGGCCCCAGGGGCGGTCCGTCTTGGGGCCTGGGGATGTGCTGTGCAGAGGCAGTGCTCTGGCTACAGGACCCGGTGAGTGGTGGGGGAGTTGTGTAGACCAGGTCCCTGAGCTCACACACGCAGGGCCAGGAGAGGGGGCATGCTGGCGGGAACTCAGGCTATGGCTGTCCCGTGCATGCCTGCCAGAGCCCAGTGAGGATGGAGCTGTAGGAAGAGTGGGCCTCTGTCCTCTTCAGATTCCAGTCCTCTGATTCCAGGGGGACTTGGTCCCAGCCAGCTCCTCTCCCTGCTGTCACCTGGGCCACCATGCCTCATGGATCCGAGCAGGTGCATGCATGGGGCTGTGCTGTGGCACCTTCAGAGCCTGCAGTCACCTGGCAGGAGCCTCAGCCGGGCCTAGGTCTCCCTCTGTTCAAGACTAGATGTTTACTGTCAGCACATCTGTACCTCTGGGCTGTCCTTGTCTTCTTCACTGTCACACATTCCACTCCTGGAGATGCCTGCTCTCAAGGGTGCTCTGTGGGGGGGGCTCCCCACTGTAGCCAGTGTCACGTGAGAGCCAGACACAGCTGCTCGGCTCTTGGCCAGTCAGCCCATGCTGCCACACCACAGTCCCACAGCCAAGGGCCTTCCCACCAGATCCTCTTTCTTAGGAGTGGACTACAGGGGAGGGGGCCGGTCCCTGGGCACAGTTCAGCAGGGAACTGTGTGCCAACTCCTGGCTTTTTTTTTTTTTTTTTTTGGCACAGGCACCGACCCCCGAAATCAAAGCTGCATGGGTGAGTGAGATCCGGAAGGTGCTGACCAGCCAGCTGCAAGCCTGCCGGGGTGAGGAGGGTGCCGTGCACCGTGGGGCACACTCCAGAGAACCCTGGCTAGGGGTGTAGTGCTGGGTGGCTCTGTTAATGGCCCCGCCATTTCTGTTGCAGAGGCCAGTCAGCATCGGGCCCTGGAGCACTCACACAGCCTTCCGCTTCCCTCGCCGGCCAGCTCCAGGTGAGCCACATCTGGGACCCATGGGCTGTGCATGTGCCGGGCTCTGCTGGCACAGGGCTGCCAGTACTGGCTGAGTTCTCCCTGTGCCCCTTGCCTGTCACTGTGGGACTCACAGATCCTCGGCACCACCCCAAGGTCCATGGACCACTCCTGCTAACACGGGAAGAGCCCCAGATGGGGTGGGCAGAGAGGCATGGCATGGGGGTGGCACACACTGCGCAATCCTGGGGACAGGCGGCCACCAGCTTAGGGGTGGCAGGGGCTGGTGCTGGGCTCTGTGGCCAGCACCCATGGGCTCAGTCCAAATGCAGTCCCCATTGGGGCCTCCTTCTGTCTTCTCTTCGTTATTCTTTTGATTATTCCTCTCACTTCATTCTCCTGTTTCCTTGAGTTTTTATGGGTATCAGCCCACGTGCCACGTGGAATGTGCACCCCCCGTGGGTCACTGCTACATGGGCACAACACAGCTCTGTGCTTCGCTCCTCGCCTGCCTCCCTTCTGCTGTTCCTTCCTCCCTCCCTAGGGCCTCTTCCTGTTCGTAAAAGATCTGTCTTCCTGTTTCCTGGCATCTTTTGTCTTGTTCTTTATTTCTATCATGGGGTTTTGCGTGACACTTACGCTTCTGTGTCTGATTTATGTCATTTACTACTATGGCCCATTGTTCTGTGCATGACTCACACTCAGTCTTCTTTACAGCACGTGGTTGTTAACTCCATTTTCTTTGCCACTTGTGGAAGGGCCTGGGGTCTGAGCACTGAAGCACGGAGCAGCTGCTTTAAGGAGCATGCGCCCAGAGCTGTGCTCCTGCCACTGGGGAGGTGGCTTCCTGTCTCTCTCAGCCCTTCGCCTTGACGCAAAGTGTCCCCAAGGGGGAGCACAGGGCTGCTTCAGGGATGAAAAGCCAATCAGCCTTGTGCTGTTGGTTTTCTGTCACACCTGATGTCACCAGTCCCTCAAGAGGGAACACGAGAAACATCAAAAAGCTGGAGGAGAGGAAGACTGACTCCCTGAACCTGGAGGGATACGTGAGCGCCTCCCTGTCCAAACCCCCTGAGAAGGGCAAAGGTGGGTGCAGCTGTGACGGCAGGTACTGAGAGCTGAGCCCGTGCCCTCCCAGACGCTGAGCCTGCGCTCACTGCCTGCTCTGCAGTGGCCATGCCCGGGGCGGGGGCCGACAGGCTCTGTCTCTGTCTCCCTCCTAGATGACTCGGTCTCTAGCTCTGCCTCTGAGAGCTCAGCGCTGTCCAGAAAGCGCTTCACCCTGCAGGGCTTTGCCAACCTCAAAGGGCAGAAAGGTAAAGCGCACAGCGCAAGGCTGTGGGCCGTCCGTGCCGACCACTGTCCATCCTCCTGTGCAGCCTCCAGCCATCTCCCACCACATTCTCTTGCTGACCATGTCGCAGGACACCGTGGTCATCCTTTAGGGACTCCTGTGGTGGCTGCCGTGAGCGCAGGGCCTGCGTAGAAACCATGCTGTGGTTGCTCTTCTGTGTTCTCCCTGCCTCCACCTTCCGTGCTTATCTCTGTTCCTTTCTCTGGACCTTCATACTCTGCCTGGTGTCTGCTGGTGAGAGGCTGGCTGAGGGAGCCCTGTGGCTCAGATGGGACCGGCATGTCACCTGGGCTGCTCTGGGTGGCCAAGGCCTGGAGCCAGCCCTGGAGGGCAGGTCCTCAGGGCTCCTCCCCTGCTTCTTCCATGGTGGACCTTGGCCCGAGAACTGGGATTTTCTTTTCCCAGTTTATGAAACACTTTAAATTGGCCTCTTGAAAGAAACAAGGTATGACGTGCCATCTCTGCCCTCGCTAACACAGCAGGAAGCAGCCAGGGCGACCCCCGAGAGGATGACCCCTGGCCAGCACCACCGTCCATCTGCAGTCCCCACCCATGGCCTCTCCGGTCCCCAGCGATCCTGCGACCGCCTCACCCAAGCGCCACGGCGTCTCTCTGCCTCTCCTGCTCAGTCCTCTCCTCTCTCCTGTGACGCTTCTGCCTTTCCTCCTCCTGCAGCCTCTCCTACCAGTCCTGACAAAAAAGCTAAGCGGCATGAAGTAAAGAGCGACCCGACTCCCTTTGGTCTGCGAGGTAGTGTGGCCCAGCCTCCATTGCCGGCAGGAGGTCACCTAGTTGGGATGCGCACAGGGCCTCGGGCCGGGAGCAGGGCCCTTGTGGCTGCAGGTGGTGCAGGCCCCACACAGGACCAGCACATTTGCTGCATCAGCAGCTGACCCAGGCCTCTTGGGGGACACAGCTATAGGGCCAGACCATGCGCCCTGCATGGGGAGGCCCAGGGGGCCACCAGCTGCCCACGTCCCAAGGCTGTGGTGAGAAGCAAGGACCAGGGTGGGCTGCACAGTGCCGACACATGTGCGCTGTAGAGTTTGCACAGGACACTGGCACGAGCTGACCACGCCCCAGCCCAGGGCTGGAGGCCACCACTCTGACAGCTCCAGGACTTTGTGCATCACACCCCTCCAGAACCTGAGCTCCCGCTGCCCTCCTGCCACCCTGTCGGCACATGGACCCGAGGCCAGGTGTTGCCCTCTGCTCCCAGCCTGTGCCTCTTTGACCAAGTGCTGGGCAAGGTTGGCTCCCCAGGGGCAGCTGCCCAGAAGGGTCTGCTCTGCGCCTCAGTGCCTTCTCCTCATGCCCTGGCCCTGAGCCATCCCCACATGCGGCCCTGTGGAATTGTAGGGCACAGCCTGGCCTGGCGGGGCTGACCTGGCAACTGGCCGAGTCCACACTTCTCTGCCTTGCCCCAGTGCTCAGCTTCCTCTGCACAGGTGCCTGCTGCCCCACAGTGAGCAGAGAGAACACTCTCTGATGACACGTCCCCACTGCCCCCTGTGTTAGTCTGGGTGGACAGGAGCCTGTGCCCCGTCTCAGGGTGTTGTACTGCAGGGACGATGAACCCATGCAGTCAGCGTGTGTGTGGCCACCATCCCTGTGGGCTGTGTAGTCGCAGGGTGGACAGCGGAGCTGAGCCAGCTCAAACTGCCCACACAGGGCTGTGTCAGCCACTAGTTCGCACACGCAGGCCTCGTGGCCACAGCCCTCGTGGCCACGACACCTGTCATCTCCCCAAAACAAGGGCCCTGGGGTTTCCTACCTGTATGGCTCTCTGCAGGCCACGTGGCAAGCAGGGCTATGGGCCCCCTGGGCCAGCCTGCTGGTTGGGCTTCTCTCTCAGTTGCGGCTTAGCACCTGTGCTGGGCTGCCCTGGGCTTGCCAGCTAGGACCCACTTGGCTGATTTTGCTAACCTGGTCGGGCTGGCAGTACAGCGTTCATGGAAAGCACCTTGCCTTTGCGGTGTGTGCTGCAGGGCACAGACTAGACCGCGGCACCATGGGGACAGCTGGGCTGGATGGGGTCCAGATCTCCAGGCAGGCCTGGCGCTCACTGTCCCGGGGACTGATAGGGTGGAAGCGGGGACTCTGGGCCCTGCCTCCCCGAGATCACCCAGTTGGGGCAGAACTGTGTACTGGCATCTTGGAAGGGTACAGAGTGCTGGATGGGAGACTTGGCGAGGAGGGGCACACTGCAGCTTAGGCTCGGTCTGGGACCTGGGGCCTGGCGGGCCTGCCCTGTGACAGCTCTGTCCCTGGGGGTCCCTCACTGGCACCTGTCCCTCTGCCAGGCTGGAGCAAAACATCCCAGTCCCTGGAGGCTCCCGAGGACGATGGTGGCTGGTCCAGCGCAGAGGAGCCCATCAACTCATCTGACGCCGAGGAAGATGGCGGAGTGGGCCCCAAGAAGCTGGTAACTATGCTCCACCTGGGTGACTGGGGCACTGCCCCTGGGAGGGGACGTCCCAGAAGTCCCCTTGGCCTGGGCCACTGAGCAGATGGGTGCTGGTCTGCGGGCGGTGTCCGGTGTCTGTGTTAGGGCCCAGCAGGTTCCCAGGGCTGGGCCCCACCCCTAGCCCCACCCCAGCAGGAAGTGCTCACATGCTGGGCTGGGCCATACATCTCCACCTTGCCTCTTAAGGAGCTGAAAGGCCTTTCTGTAGTGCGTTTTACATGCAAACAAGGTCTCCCTTCTATCCTGGAGCATGCGGAAGCCCTTTGCCTGTGAGAGCCACTGAGTGAGGGTCACACTGACACAGTTTCTGCACCCTCTGTTGAGGCCTGCTGTGAGCACCAGGCTCCAGGACCAGAAACACGACCTGCTCGTAAGGATAGCGTGGCAGGGGAGGTGGGGGCTGGTGGGCAGGGGCAGCAGAGGCAGGAGCGTCCCAGCTGCCCTGGGCTGGGATCCATGCAAGTCACCCACCAAAGGGCCGCCCTGGCCCCTTAGCTGTGTCCCACAGCCACACTGTGAGGCTCGAGTGCCTGTGTGGCCAGTGTCCACGGCCAGGCCCTGCCCCGGTGCTGGCGCAGAGGCAGAGCAGCACAGGCACAGTCTCCTCTCACAGGGAGGCAGGCACACAGGAGCAGTCGGCCGTAGCTCGCTAGGTCAGCGTGGCCAGCCACCAGGAGAGCAGACCACGAGGAAGAGGCCAGCGTGGAAGGGGCCTAGCACCATCCCAGCCATGCAGCCTCTAAACTACACCTGCAATAGGGAACGGTGCAGGAGGGGCACATGCAGAGGGGCTGGGCCAGGCTGCAAACCAGAGAGCCCGGGGCGGGGCTCCTTGGGGACACGGCGGCGCTGCAGTTGGTCATGTTGCCGTCTGGCTTATTTTGTAGCAGACATGGGCTCTGAGTCAGAGGAGGCTTCCTAGTGCAAGCAGTGACCTCACTGCAGTCTCAAGCCAGCTGTGTGGACATCTGCAAGGCTCTGAGGCCAGTGCTCAGGGTGGGGGAGCAGGCAGCCTGCCTGGGTGCTGAGGGCCAGCCACGCTGACCAGCTGACCCTGCCTTTGTCCTGCACCCTGGCTAGGTCCCTGGCAAATACACAGTTGTGATGGACGAGGAGAAGGGGGAGACCAACACCCTCAACGTGAGGAGTGGAGACGTGGTTGAGGTGGTGGAGGAGGGCGCCGAGGGGCTCTGGTAAGAGCAAACAGGTGCCCCCCACCACAGCCGTGTTCACACCTCACACAGTCACACATTCCTGCCTCCCATGCGCCCAAGGCGCTCAGACAGTCCCACTCGCGCCTTGTTACAAGCCCGTGCCTGAGGCACACACCGCAGTCCCCTCCCAGGCCTCTGCACACCACACTGTCCCGCACGCTCGCACAGTGCCACAGTGTGCTCTGCCCTCACAGGTACATTCGGGACCTGACCAGCAGCAAGGAGGGCTGGGTGCCGGCCAGCAGCCTGTGGGTGCTCCTGGGCAAGTCCAGCTCAGCCCAGTGTCTGAGCAGCTCAGGTAAGCCCCGCGCTGTGCGCTGACCCTGCCTGCGCCCTGCCCTCGGCCCTCGGCCCTTGGCCCACAGAAGACAGGGCGCCGGGTGTGGGAGCAAAGAGCCGGGCCCAGCCGCGTCTCCGCCTGCTTCCGCAGAGTCGAGCCCAGGGTCCGCCGTGCTGAGCAACTCCTCGAGCTGCAGTGAGGGCTGCCCCATGCCCTTCGACCTCCAGGCATAGTGACCTCCAGGCACAGGGTCAGGCCTGGCAGGACGCCAAGGCCTGTGGGCCAGCATACGTCTCTGGGTTTTCTTTTGCTTGGGTTGCTTAGTTTGGGGAAAGGCGGCGCTGCAGGATCCAGCAAGGGAGGCCCCATCAGCTGTGCCCACAGTGGGACTCACAGCCCTTGTCGCCCGCCCAGCTGTCTGCGGAGAATCCTCAGTACACAGGGCCCAGCCAAGCAGCCACCCTGCACCTGACCTCTCGAGCCAGCTTCCACAGGCACAGGTCTGGCCTCACTACCAGGCCTGTGGAGTGGCTCGGGACTCTCGTCTTTTATAAGGCTTTGATTTTTTTAAATAGGGATAATCCCATGGCCATTTTTGGTGGTACTTTGGCCTCAGATCTTTACCAAGAATCACTGTGTTTACATGAAATGACAATTTGATACTGTATTTGATATAAAACTATTTTTTGTTACTGGGGCTTACATCGAAGCATGTTGTTTATACCACTAAATGGTTTTGGGGGCCTTTCATTCTGCACTCCCGAGGTGCTCCTGCCGCAGGTGACAGGACGTGACACCTGGGAAAGTTGGGTGGCAGCTCTAGACTCAAAGGCAGCGAGAGACCAACGAGGTCCTTCCGCCTGCATGTGTTTCATTTTCATAGGAAAACTTAAGCTCTAATTTAAAATATTAACCTTCTTTTCTACAAAAAGGGGGAAATTATCAATTTTTTAAAAGAGCTTCATTGAGTTAGGATATTTTTAAAGAAAAATGTTAAGATGCAGTTTCTGCAGGGTCTTTGTGGCCGACGCCGTCAGCTGCACTCGGGACACAAGTGCTCCTGCATCCCTGCCTGCCCTCCCAGGGTCGGGCAGGACCTCCGTGCCCACCTGTGCCCCTGCCTCCTCCTTGCAGGAAGTCCGCGTGCTGGGTGCTGGCCAGAGGTGCCAGGGCAGACCTGGGCGTGGGAGGGGGTGTTGCCTTTGTCCAAGCTACAGAGGAACTAGGGTGAAGCTCTTCCCCTTGCCTCCTTTTCTGTGTGTCTCCGAAGCCGACTCTCTTCCTTTGAACCACTTTCGGTGCCCAGCGGGGCAGACCGCTTGTGTGTGTGTGTATATGTCCACGTGTGTACGTGTGATCTGATGTAAAGGACGTATTTATGTCTCAAGCTGCTGAGCAGTGTCACTTTACGGCCTTCTCCCTGTGCCCTCCCCCTGCGGCGCTGCCCACTGGTGGTCCAGGCCTCGCACCCTGCCTCCCATGGTGCAAAGCCAGGGCTGGCAGACCCAGAGAATCTCAGCCAACAGAAGACGCGTGGACTCTCAGTGGCTTCTTCCAGTGGACACAGATTTGGAAAGTGATGTGGAACGCGGTTGTCCCTACCGTTGCTCAGGCAGACCTCTTCCATCTCAGCAAGAGTCTGCCCTCCTGTGGTCTGTCTCTTCCTCATAATGGCACTTTAAATGTCACTTTTCATTCACTGTTACTTTTTTTTTTTTTTTTACTGTGGATGTAAATGGGATTTAAAAATCAAAGGTCTTTACTGTATGGATGAAGTTTGAATAAATGTCAGCCTCCTGCTGTCTGCCTCCCTAACAGCTGGGCTCTGGCACTGCACTCCCATAGTCTCCATGCCTGGTACAGGGAGTACAGCCAGTCCCCAGTGAGGACCCCATTCCCTTCCGGCACCTAAGTTGTTAGAAGAACTGATCACTAAACGAGGAGCTCTGTATAGCGTCTGCATTACAATATTCAGAACGAAGAAAGTGTCCAAGGAATCCCCAACCAGACAGCTTCGTTTTCGCTTGCAGAGCTCTCAGAGGCAGTGCCGCATGGATGGTGACTTGCACGTGACAGTTCACGTGCCGTGCTGTACAGTCAGCAGAAACCACAGCAGTATATAGACAAGGCATCCAGAAAGACTCGGAAAACACATGTGCAGACCACACATAAGAAGACGGGTCGCAAGTCCAAGCACAAGTCGTCCACCCGAAGGGCGCAGCTCAGTCATAAGCCCAAACAGTCGTTACTCGGGTCATTCAATGGGGAGCGTCTGGACAAACTAAACCAGGATGGAGGCGGGGACGGGGGCTGGGGAAGGCACGGTCAGCAAGCACCTCACACGCTGTAATTGTATCGGATGGTGGGAATGATCAACAAATACAAAGTTATACATGTCAGAAATACAGTGTGTAGGGGAACCATTGCAGAATAATTCACTTGATCACTTCTGACCAGAAAGTTGGAGAAGAAAAGCAGGTTTTTTAATTTGGGAGAAGACAAAAAGGATGGAGGAAGGGAACAACTCAGATGTAATGAGGAAAGGGATAGAGACCTGCCTGGCCACGGCAGGGTGACTGATACGTGAAGCCATGCAGTGAGCTGACCCACGAGACGGGCACCGAAATGGTCAGCACACACCTGCTAGAGGAGACCCGGAAACAAAACTAGACAAAGGATAGAAATGAAAGAAGGCAAAAGGACTGGACAAACACCAGTCAAGCAAAGGAGGCCCAGAAATACCAACAGCGTAATGACACTTAACGTAGTTAGAGGGCAAGAAGGTCACAACAACCACAAACTTGTAAGCAACCAATAAAAAGGTTCGCAATACAGAAGGCCAGCTTCAGCAGTTGGGGCAAGATGTTTTCATTTCCCACAGAAACTGGTACATTTGTCCTTAAAAGTAGAAAACAATGTACCATTTTCTAGTACACATGAAACATACACAAAATGTTGACAAAGTGATGGAAAGGTATTTGGGAATCTAGAAGCATCCTGGGTGAGGGTGGCAGTGCTAGTGGGGTGCTGCTCCTGGAGCTGGACAGATGTCCACCAAAGGCCACATGACACCTGCAGCTGCCACGTGGCTGAGAGTCATATTTACAGCTGACTTTGTCTAAGTTTTACAGGATCACATTAGTTAAATTCTCACCTAAGGAAGCTAAGAAGAAAAACCAGTAAAACTCAAAATGTAAGGGAATTACTAAAATGGAAAGTAAAAGTCAATCAAAAACAAAACCTTCCTTATAAGATCTGGTAAAATTGGCCGACTCAGATAAAAATGAGAAACTTCACAACATATAAAAATTCTAAGTGAGAAATCCTTGGGAAATAAATCAAATAGGAAATATTTTTTTAAAAAGTCAAATTGTCAAAATTGATCTAAAACAAATAAGATACTTGGGTCAACAAATGAATAACCCAATAATTCCGCAGTAATTATTGGGGAATTATTCCCTAATAATTATTCCCCAATAATTCCTTATTAATAAGGAATTAAATCACAGTACAATAATTTATCCCAAATACACCAGGCAGCATTATCGGAGGGGCATAAGGATACCACCACCACCTAACCCAAAGACTGCACAGGCGCGAAGCAGCTCGGCCGCTGCGGAGGGGAGGGCTTTGCACAGGCCCTTGTCACCCCCACGATCTGCCGAGAGACTTACTGTGGCTGAAGTTGCCGTCCATTGCTGGCTGGCTGCCAGGCGTAAACACCACGGCAAGGCCCCAGCTTGGGAGCGCTCCTTGCACCGTGATGGTTAGGAAGCGGAGAGGAGGGAGGAGCCAGGGAGGTGCACCCCTCTGGGCCACGCAAGCCCAAGCACCGCCTCTTCCAGCCGGACTCCTTGCTAAAGGCAAGTCAGCTGTGAGCCCCCGTGACCCACCCCCTTCCCAAGGCCCACCTACGCGTGCATGCAGCCTTTAGGACATCTGGACGTAAGTAGCCTCGATCCGCGGGCTCTGGAAGATGTGTGCCCATCTCCTTACTCAGAATGCAGTTAGTCTATCTCTTAGGGTCTCCAAAGTCTTAGCAGTTTTAGAAGTATTGAAAAGTCCGAAGTCTCTTACAAGATTCAAAAAAAACTCATAGCTTTTTACCCTTGTAAACTTTCTAAATGGGAGAAAAAGGGGGATGGAAACCAGTGGAACAAAAACAAAAACAAAACCTATCAGGGCAAACATTAAACAGTGTAGCTATGTGTTCAATATCTTGGGCAGACATCAGCTACAGAGGGCTCAGTTGGCCTCATGCCTATTATATTGCAGGTGTAGCGCTGGTGGCTTCTCTCTCCAGGTGGGTTTGCTCCCTGTTGGTGGCTTTCCTCCACCAGCCCCCCTGATTCCTCACATCTCTGACTTCCTGGGGTCTCCACTGCACTTCCAGCTTCACTCACAGTTTTATGCACTGCCCTCTTAGGAACACATGTCCTGGCCTCCCAGGCCTGTTCCTGAAGTCTGGGTAAAAGTCTCTCTCAACTCACAACCCTTGCACTCCGCATGCCTGCGAAACCAGCACCACATGAATGACACGAAGGTCTGTAAACAGCTTCAGCAGTAGTGGGCCCCTTGTGTCATGGCTGGAGAGGCCTCTAGTGCTTGAATAGCTGAGTACTCTGACTTCAGAGGAACCAATTCATTAGGCAATCCATTCTGAGTAGGGTGCTCAGGGGGTGGCAAAACAGTCTTTCACTTTTGTGTTCTTGCTGCCTGGGAAAGATGAGGTTTTGCTGGTTCCTCATACATACTCATCTTTCCTACTGTCTTAATCCCAAGTACTTGGCTTCTTTTTAATACTAATTGTTTCAGCAGTCAAGCTATCCTGGGCCAAAACTTCATAAGCCCTAACATTATGGCTAGTTCCTTTCTGGCTTCCAGCAAAATTTTTAAAATTAGTTTGCTTTTTGGTCTTGCTTTTCATGGTAGATATAGCTAAAAGCTGCCAGTGTATATGCCACAACACAGGACCATCTTGAAATTTTTTCAATCAAATTAATTAGTCTGCCACCCTTAATCTCAATCTCTTACACAGTCTTAAGACATGAGCAAAATGTAGACAAATTTTCTGCCAGAGAACAATATACATGGCCCGGAGTCCAGCTGGCAAAGTACTCCTTGTTCCCCCCAGTGGAGATCTCCTAATCTTGGTCTTTTTCACCTACATTTCTATCCAAATTCTGGTCTTTTTTTCTTCTTAATGGAATAGTCATTTTTTTTTTCACAAAGACTTTCCCTTCATGAACGTCCTTTGTATATGCAAGCCCCCTCTGAAGTAAATGGCAAGAGTACAAGCCCCAAAAATGTGTTCTTTCAAAATATCTAATAAAGTAGTTATAGAATTCAAGATTGTAAAACAGATTTTTCTTTGTGAAAGAGCTAAAAACAATGAGTCTCTCAAGTCTGCTGTAACAGCGATGTCCTTCTTTTCTACCTTGAAATGAATATATAAGAAATGTTTTGCTATGTTGGACAGTGAAGTGGACCAAGCCAGGGGAAATAATCTGTTATTGTCATAAAGCATAGAAAAGACTAAAACTATGATGCTTAGGAGAAATCAAGTCAATTACACAAAGTATTTCAAATATAGATTATGCATAATGTCAAGTAGTAAATTATGTAGGCAATTGAAACCTACCACACTTTCTACAATGTCCACAATTTCACTGTAAGTACCCAGATAAATATCTATTTATAAATCATATTGTATTTTGGTATAATCAGTTTCTTCAGCAAAACAACTGAACAATTCTGGAGCTAATATTTTTTAAATAATTATTAATACATATTTACCAGGCGCCTGCTTCTTGGTGGCCGTATATCCAGTGTAAAGCATACTAATGGTCTTCTATGATGAGGGGTGCTATCAAAGATCTTTTCCTACAGTTTTAATAGTTTTATATTTAATAATTTTTTATTAATTTTATCTGTTGAGAAACAACAATGAGACAGTTTCAAAACCAATTAATAGGACAGTTTCAATAATTACTACAGTGCATACTGTTGTCTTCATAGTGGTTATCCACAGTACCAGATGCAGACATGACATCCTGTCCAAACACTATTAGTACACCTCTTTCTTCTCATTGAATTAAGAGAAAGTAGCTGTGCATCTATCCTATTTTGCATATACAGATACAAGATGGTCCTTCCTTTGTGTCCCCTTTTATGTGTAGTTTTGTCAGAGGCAGGTATTCCATTAGATGGGCATTCCATTAGAGAAGGGCATCCCAGGGCTTCGAACCACACAGCCCGGAGCGTCACAGCCGCCACACCACTTCTCTGGCACCAGACTCCGCCTCAGTTGGTTTCTCATGGCCAAGGTGCAGTGCCAACACCCGCATTAAAGGGAGGAGGTGTATCCTGGCCACAGCTTCAGGCCACTGTTGCTGGCCCCAGGACAGAAAAAGGATGGCAGAGAGGCCTGGCACTGGAAAGCAGCCCGAAGAAGGGAGGCATGGGAAGGAGATGCCCTGCCTGGCCGAGTCCCCACCGCGCTCCACTTCTAGCCAGCACCACCTCCCGAGAGCAAGCCAGCTCTAAGCACCATGTCAGGTCAACCCCAAAAGGCCCGCCTAGGAGCTCAGGAGGCTTTGGGGAGAGACCTAGTTTTGAGCCATAGCATCGAGTTTAACCTCGGCACACCAAACTGCCAAAGCTCATGGGAAAAAAATGTTTATGAAGATAAATGCAAAAAGTTCCAAAAGCCCAACTGAATGCTTCATGTACAAGTACTATGGGCTGGGGTACAGCTCACTGCTAGATCCATGTGTGAGGGCCTCTGATCAATCCCGAGCACCACCAAAAAAGAAAAGAAAAAGCACATTTTAATCCTTTTTCCCAGTGTTGAGAGGGCGGCACACTAGCAGAAACATGCTGCTATGATTCGCTAACAAGCTAGCCGAAGTGAATCGCCAGTCCTGCAGATCAGAAACAGTAATTCAGTTTTCACTGATCCGTCATTGATAACGTCTAGCGAGGGGCAGAACACTTTCCTAACCTGATGAAGTGTAGCTGACAAAACCCTAACAGCAAAAATTGTAGGTATTGCAATACTTAGGACTATCCCCAGGCGTGCAGAATGCAGAGAGGCACCACTCGAAACTTTATTGGGATTGCTAGCAACTTCCCTGAGGGAAAAGAAAAGAATCACGTGGTCCAGGGGGGCTTACGGGGTGTTGGAACTGACCAGGGCTCAGGAGCAGCCCCCGGAGAGCCCCTAACACACCTAGCAACAGCCAGCTTTCAGTACTGAGATGGTAGCAGCACGGAGTGAGCAATACTGAAATAAGCAATGTTTTTTGGACAAACTTATGGAATATTAGCGGTCCCAAAAGAGGGCCTAAATAAATGGGGCAGGATACGTAGCTGGAACAAGTAGACACCAGCCAACTCGTTTTTCCCCTCCAGCTCTCCCGTAAATTAGATGTGATTTGGCTCAAATCCCAGTGGAGTTTTGGTTTTTGGTTTTTTGCAGTATCAAGGTTTGAACTCTGGACCTTGTGCTTGCCAGGCAGGTGCTTGTGCTGCTGACCTGTCTTCTGGGCCCCAACAGAATTTTCATGGAGTTAGAAAATACAGGCCTAAGCACTGCGTGATGATTCTGTGAAGGAAGGGTCCTGTCTGTCTGGCTGTGTCACAGAGCACAGAGCTGCTGTCAGGACATGCAGACAGCCAGGGGGGAGAAACCCTGACCTGTGTCTAGGCCAGAGAGAAGGGATGGCACGGGGATGGTGGCTGCCAGCTCAGCTGGGACAGGTCTGCTGTAGGATCCCAGGAAGCCACACCTCCTGCAGTGCCAGCTCTGCAGCTAGGTGTCCCTGGGCCTCCACCCACCTCCGCCAGTGCTTGGTCCCTGCAGGCTGTGGGGTCCTGCTGCTGCCTGTCTCCCAGCCCTTCCCTGTCTACTGAATGCCAGGCATGTGGGGGGCCTGTGCTGAGCACGTCTCCATGTGCCCTTTTCTGAAAAGAACCCTCCCTGTACCCACACAGTCTCCTCCTTCCTGCCTGTCAGGCCTGGTGCTAGACCCGGGGCTGGCCTCTGAGTGGTCAGGCACAGCTCTCAGCTAGTGTCCTATGCTTGCTCCCTGCTCGGCCCGCCCCTCTTGCCCTTTGCCCGCCTGCCCCAGTCGGACATGCTCGGCCAGGACAGCGGACTCCCCATGGCTTTCCCGGGCTGCAGGCTCACCCTGCTGTGCTTTCTGCTGCTGCTCCCAGGGTCCCTGTCTGCAGGTAAGCCTTCCAGGAGTGCCCTGTCGCACTGGCCACAGCAGGCTCCACAGTGGCCCAGGGCCCCCCACACTCTTGTTCGCAGGATTTCTGCCACAGAGAGCTTTTTTTTTGGTGGAACCGGGGATTGAACTCAGGCCCTTGTGCTTGCCAGGCAAGTGCTTATTCCACTGAGCCATCTCCCCGGCCCCCCACAGAGAGCTTTTGCTGACCGCTTGCTTTGATGTTTGTTCCTTCCAAAACAAATATTGTCCAGGAGCTTGCATGTGCCCATGCATGGGCACACAGGTGCACATGGACACAGAAACCTGTACACACAGCCACACGTGTTCACACAGAGAGAGGAACATACCAGTGTGTACACATGGACACAGAGCAAGCACAGGCCCTGCCACACACATTCAGATGCATGTCCACATGCCATAGTGAGCAGCTGCTTGCACACAGACACAAGGACAAGCTCACCTGTGAGCGCTCGAGGTGCTGGGAGGCTCCCCCTGGTACCTCTCTATGGCGCAGGAGACTCTGGAAGTGGCTCAGAGCGGAGCTCCCAAAGCCTGTGGCAGGCACACCAGTCAGCCCTTGGTACACGGGCTGAGGCTGTGGCCTCAGCGAAAACCAGGACTTGTGCTGAAAGCTAGAAGCCTCGCTGGAACCGGAGAGCATGGGGTGGCAGGTGGCGCAAGGCCTCCCGCTGCTCTGCCCGCCTTTGTTCCCAGCCCCTTCCCACATGGCTGCCTCATGTCCAGTCCCACAGCTCAGCTGTCACGGAGGGCTCTCGGGGTCACCACCTCTGTCTCCATCCCCACGCTCTCCCTTAGACACTACATGTGTCTTCTGGGGCATCCTGCCTGGAGAATCCACAAGCTCAGGGGTTCAGATGCTGGGGTCCTGCCACCCTAAGCAGCCAGGGATGAGCTTTCAGGGACACTGGCCTTACTTCCCTCCTTGGCAGGATGGGGACCCGGCTCACCCACTCCTGGCTGTGAGCCTCACTGTGGGAGCTGAGGGAGGGGGCTGGAGGTGGAGTGGGCACCCAGGGCTAACAAGGATACCCCGACTCTCGGGAAGCTGGAGGGAGCTGGTTCCCCAGGGCTGGAGACCGGGTGCGTGGAGGCAAGTTCAGATTCCATGCAATGTCTGCGTAGCACCTGTTTCTATCCGCTCATACATTCTGTGCCCAAGAAAGGGAGTGTGTGATAGTTCCTTTTTTATCATCACGTTTTTGTTCGATGTCATACCTTCTTTTGGGGCAGGGGTTGAGACAGGACCTTGCACTGAAGTTCAGGCTGGGCCTGATCTCACAGCAATCCTGTCTCAGCCCCCCTGTGCCAGGACCACCGGGTGGTCACGCTGCTCAGAGCACGTGTTCCTGAACCTCATAGTCAGTGGCAGTCTGCGTGCCCCTAATTGGTCATTTCTAGCAGCATTACCAGTTACTCCACAGGACTCTGTACATGACTCTGAGTATTTCTTATGCTAAATCCCCCAAGGTGAGGCTCAGCAGGTCAGAAACGGGCTGTGCGCTTGTACTTCAGGCTGTACTCTGTCACCTGTCACGCCATCTGTGAGAAGCGCATCCTATTTCAGATGCGGCCAGGCACTCTCTTCTAGAGCCCCCAGCCCACGGGGCAGGGCGGGTGCTGGCGAACCGCCTGTGCCCTCCCGTCCCCAGCCTACCCCGCAGCATAGACCAGTGTGAGTAGGTCACTCAGTCAGAGTGGGCCGATCTCATAGCAGCGTCCATGAGAAGCTGGAGTGGCTGGCTCCCCTGAATGATCCAGGGGTGTGGCTTCCTTCACCGAGGGGGACAGGACGGGGCAGGTGGTTCTGTAGCAGCAGGCTGCCAGTGTCTCCCGGGGTTTTCTGTCTGCCAGTCTTCATAAGCCAGGAGGAAGCACACAGGGTCCTGCACAGGCAGAGGCGCGCCAATGCCTTCCTGGAGGAGCTGTGGCCCGGCTCCCTGGAGCGGGAGTGCATGGAGGAGCAGTGCTCATTTGAGGAGGCCCGAGAGGTCCTCAGGACCCCTGAGAAGACGGTGAGTGCTGCCCAGATGGGGGCTTGCAGGCGAGCTGGGGCTATGTTGTCTCGTTCCTGTGGTTGTGAACACTCAGTGTGAGCAGATGCAGGTGTCATGTCCCAGGGTGACACGGAATGAAGCCGTGGACCAAAGAGGTAGAATGAGGGCAAGGGAGGAAAGGTCCCAGCAGCCAGAAGAGCGTTCTAGTAGGGTCCCCACGAGCTAGGCTTTCCAAGGGTTTAGAGGAGCTTGGGCCCTTGTGGACACAATGTGAGATCTACGCTGTAGGAGACAACACACTTTGCAGGTCTGATCTCTGCAATGGTTACAGTGTCCCTGCAAGGTCCCCATGCCTTGGCCCAGCAGCCCCCTTGGCCACGCTCTGGGGACATCCCACACAGCCCAAGGACACCCAGCAAATGTTTTTTAAGGACCCTGGATGGTCATGACTCAGCACGCTCCATTTGGGGGCTGCTGTCCTTACTTCTTATTAGAACCCTAACTCCTGTCTCACTAATTGCTGCTTCATGCACACAGGGAAACACATAGCAGCCTCGTGGCCAGGCTTGCTCTCACCTCTCAGGACGGCGTTGTTACCTCCTCTCCCAGGCTCCCCATTTCTGGAGATACCCGCCAAGCACACACCGCACCTACTCTGCCCTACCACTTACATTCACTTTTACTTCAGAAAACATAACTCAAAATTCCACTTAACGAGGAAAGCCCCTCAATCCATAAGGATCCAGAGCAGCCCAGCCAGCAGAGTGCTGCGCAGGAAAAGGCTGCGTGGAGGAACTGCCCATGGGCACCCTCAGGGCCCAAGTGTGAGGAGTCAGCCAACTGAACCATGGCTTCCTCAACCACAGCAGGCCTGTGGACAAGGCTGTCTTTTGGAGGGATAAATATTCAAGCATCCTTGAGTAGTTTCTGCCCTGCCATTTAACCATGTCCACCACAAGTATGGCTTGGTGTAGAGTAAGGAGACAGGGATTTGGGGTTGCAACAATTCTGGCATCTTTCACAAACCTCTCAGGAGCCATTGCAGCCCCCTGGTGAGTGGGAGGGATTCCCTGTGGCCATGGCTCCCTATCCCTTCCTCATGAGCTTATTGTCACCAGCTCCGACTCACATCACACCTCACTGGCAGCAAACCTTGAACTCCAGAAAGGTCTCAGCTCACAGGAAGCTGTCACACCTGCAAGGGCTGATGGGTGGGGTGGGGCTGCACCTGTGAGGCACTGCGCAACTGCAGGAGCTGCAGCTCATTAGGGTGCAGCAGGGTGGGGAGGGGTGATGGGGTATTCATGGACAGGGTGTGGCAGATGCCTCACCTCACCTCATGCTCGCCAGAAGGCAGGCTCATGAGTTAGAGGTGAGCATGACACTCTCCAGGCAAACTGAGGGTGCTGTGCGTTCTTCCTTACACCATTTGGTGTCAAGAGCATTTCCGACATCCCCGCCTGTTTTATTCTCACATCAGCCTGTGAGTGAACTCCTAGCTGGACAGAAGCTCCCTTAGGAGTCAATTTCATCTGCAGTTGATAGGTACTTTCGTGGCTGTCCCACCCCATCTCCTGCCAGCCCCACATGTGGGCACAGTCACCAGTTAGAGATGGAGGCCCCAGCACGTGGGTCTTGTCCCAGGTCACAGATGGAGGAGGCGGAGTTGGGAGCTGACCTGAGGAAATTCGTGGCCTCTGGTGGCCTCAGGCCTGAGGAGGGACTCTCCCAGAAAACCTGATTCCTGAGCCCATGGGGAAGGGCCCAGGCCAGGCCTCTCACCCCCAGCAGTGAGCGCCTCTGTGCATCTGTCACTGTGGCTTTAGTGAATATGTCTCACGTGGCTTCTTCCTTCCCCTCAGAACCAGTTCTGGGTCACATACACTGGTGAGTAGACGCAGGGCCATTCGGGGTTCCCCAGCCCTTCTCTGGCACACTCACACCAGCTCACCCTCAGATGGAGACCAGTGTGCCTCAAATCCTTGCCAGAACGGGGGCACCTGCCAGGACCACCACCAACTGTACATCTGCTTCTGCCTCCTGGGCTTCAGTGGCCGGAACTGTGAGACAAGTGAGTCTGCCTCCTGCCCACGGCTGCAGGCAGGATGGAGATGCTTGCTTCGGCCCTTCTCAGTACCCACTTCCTGTCCGCAGACAGGAGTACCCAGCTGATCTGTGACAATGAGAATGGTGGCTGCCAGCAGTACTGCACTGACCGTGCAGGGGACACGCGTGTCTGCAGGTGCCACAAGGGGTACACGCTGCAGCCAGACAGGGTATCCTGCATGCCCACAGGTACCAGCCCTCAGAGCTACTGTCTCATGAGCCCAGTGGCTGCCACTCCCCCATCCACTACACCTCACTGTGTCAGTAACACCAGAGGGCAGGGCTGGCCACCAACTGAGCACTGTGACTAAAGGTAAGAGGACGATGGAGGGGAGGGCTGCCTGCCCAGAGTCAGCACCCGGAACAGGCGCCTGGCAGAGCTCCTGCATCCCAGGCAGCCAGGGAGCATGGCGAGGCTCCTGGGCATCCCAGTTCCCACACAGTGCTTCAGAAAACTACAGGTCTCCTGCATGTCAGCCTCAGACGATGGCACTGTGCTGCCCAAGGCAAGGAGGCTGTGCCTAGCCTGGCCAGAAAGCCAGAAGCTCGGCCGGCCACCCAGTGCACAGGCAGACACAGGACTGGGAGTCCAGAGAGCACAGCAGTGGTCATCTGGTCTCCAATAGAGCACTGCTTCCCTGCACCTTCCTCCTGGAAAACCAGCAGACGCAGCACCAGCGCAGAGCTCTGGACCCTCTTTACCAGCCCTCTGGGCTCCTGGGTCAGCAGCACCCACCCAGACCTTCGGGGGGGCCCTGCCCCCACAGCCCAGCCTCAGAGGGAAGGCATGGCCCTGCATCCACAAGTCTAAGCAGAGTGGCCTCAGGGTCCTCGGTGTCACCCCTCATCACCCCTCATCCCCCCTCACTGGGTTCTGTTGTACAGTTGAATATCCATGTGGGAAAATACCACTTCTGGAAAAAAGAAAGAACAGCAGCATCCAAGGACGGATTGTGGGAGGCCGGGAGTGCCCCAAAGGGGAGTGTCCGTGGCAGGTAAGGCCGCCTTCCCTAGACTGCCCCAAGCACTCCAGGGTCTCCAGCTGCATTCTGGCACAGGATTCTGGCTGTAGGCCTGGCCGAGAGCTCAGGGACTCTAAGGGACCAGAGATGCGGCCATGGTACCTGGCCTAGTGGACTCAAGCTCCAGGCAGGAATCACGCCAGCCAGCTGTGTTTGCAGCCCGGGCGGGAGGCCACATGACTGGCTTCTGTGTCCCTACACAGGCCATGCTGGTGTCCAATGGGGCTCTGCTCTGCGGGGGCTCCCTGCTGGAGGACAGCTGGGTTGTGTCTGCTGCCCACTGCTTCGACAAGCTGCCCAGCTTGAGGAATCTGTCAGTGGTGCTGGGTAGGTGCCACTGTGTCCTGCAGGGGTCAGGCCTGGGTGACCGTGGCCAGGCCAGGGGCGAGGCTCCAGGCAATGTGGCCCCCAGCATCCCTTGGCAGATGGGGCAGCACAGGGACCACCTGCCTCAGCCGCCATGGGAGCAGGGGACCCAAAGCCCCAGGGAGCCACATCGGCCCTCTGCCCCGTGAAGACCCAGGAGACAGCTGCAGCTCCCTGGCACACATCTGGGGAGTCCAGACCGCCTCTCCTCCCACACCTGCTGCCCAGGGCTCCTGCCCCCTTGCCACCCCCCACACCCAGTCCACAAGTACCCCTCCATGCCCCAAAAAGCAGCAGCCCCAGCAGTTCTGTGGTGCCTCCTAGACACAGCCCCCACCCCATCTGTCAGCCTGCCCAGGCCAGGGTGTGGGGAGGCAGGCTCTGGAAGGGGTGTGGCTGACTGGTGGCTTCCACCCAGGTGAGCATGACTTCAGTGAGGTCGATGGGACTGAGCAGGTGCGAAAGGTGGCACAGGTCATCTTCCCGGACACATACATCCGAGGCCAGATCGACCACGACATCGTGCTGCTGCGGCTGCAGCGGCCCGTGAACCTCACGGACTCCGTGGTGCCCCTCTGCCTGCCCGACACGAGCTTCGCTAAGGGCACACTGAGCAAGATCCGCTTCTCCCGCGTCAGCGGCTGGGGCCAGCTGCTGGACCGTGGCGCCAAGGCCCTGGAACTCATGGCCATCGATGTGCCGCGGCTGATGAACCAGGACTGCCTGGAGCAGGCTCAGTGGAGGAACACCTCGCCGATGATCACCAAAAACATGTTCTGCGCCGGCTACCTAGACGGCAGCAAGGACGCCTGCAAAGGGGACAGCGGGGGCCCGCACGCCACACAGTTCCGCGGAACGTGGTACCTGACGGGCGTGGTGAGCTGGGGTGAAGGCTGTGCAGCCGTGGGCCAGCCGGGCATCTACACCAGGGTGGCCCAGTACACCGAGTGGCTGCGCAAGCTCATGCACTCCCGGCTGGGGCGAGGCATCCAGCGGGCCCCGCTGCTCTAGCCCTGTGCAGGTCGCTTCTGCTCCTGTGGCCAGGGCGAGACCCAGGGCACTGAGAGCAGCCGAGAAGGACAGAGACAAAACTGGAGGGAGAGACTCAGACTCTGGAGATTAACACGGAGACCGAGAGAGGGGATAAAGGGGAGCCCCAGGAGACCGGGGCCAGTCGGGGCACTAACACGCACCCACGCACATACGCACGCATGCGCACACACGCGCGAGCCTGGGAGGCTGTTGCCCCACTTCCCTCATTCCTTCTTGCGCTCACCTCGCCCTCAGCTCCATTAAACGGGAAATGTTATCCACGAGTCAGGAACATCCTCCTCCCGGCCCTCCCTTTGCCTGACAGTAAACGGCTCAGTCTGTGTGTCCAGGGCTGCCCACGGTCCGGTGGGCGGCCTGTGACTCGCCGAGGGAACCGTGCTGACGGATACCCCTAGACAGGAGCTCTGTGATGGTCAGCTGTGAGGTGGATCCCACCACGCCCTTCCCACGGAGTTTCTGAGGGGCCCGGGGAGCGTCTGCTTGTGAAGCACCACAGGGCGTGAACCAGGTGTGGTGACACATATAATTCTAGCACTCTGGGGGGCTGAGGCAGGCAGATCCAGCCCAGCCTCAACAACTCAGTCAGACCTTGTCTCAAAAAAAGGGGGGGTGCTAAGGATACAGCTCAGCACAGAAGCCTTGAGTTTAATTCCAATCACGCACGCACGCACGCACGCACGCACGCACTGTCCTGGGTCCTGCCCAACAACTGGATCAGGTAGGGAAGATCTAGTGAGCCCACTCTTGCCAAGTCTGCAGGTCACTGAGCCTATGGCCACCAGACAACATAGATAGGGGAGGGCCAGAGGGCTGGAGCAGGTTCATCGGGGGCAGGGGCAGGCAGACCCAGAGCACCTGCCCTCAGCACCATCTCCACAGGGTGTCTCAGAGCCAGGGGTGCTGACACGTAGTGGGGTGCCAGCCACTGTGGTGACATCTGGCGCCTCTTGTAGAGGAGGCCAGAGGCTGCAAGCTGTGGCCACACCCCATGTGCAGCTGCCCAGTTAGTACTCAAGGTTTGACTGCGTCTGCCCTCTGTGAAGTAGTCCTGGGGTGGATGAGGCAGGATCCACTAGCCATAGAGGCCATATGATGACCAAAACCTGGCGAGCGTGGAGTCACTGCAAGGAAGGTCCCTGGGACCTCACTCCTAAAAGCCTCCCAGGCCAGGCCTGCCCAGATCATTGTGCCTCTGGTTCCTCATGTCCCACCTATCCTGAAGATGGAGTTATAGGGGGGGGGGTGTCTAGAGCAAGGCTCCCAGCCAGCTGGCATCTTCAGGAAACACTTGGCCTCCTTGGAGGAAGAGCAAGAGAAGCTGCAGACCCCAGACCAGAACCCATTTGCTGGAGAAGACATGGGGCAGGTTGGTGGCCCCATGAATAGCACTGACCTGCCTCAGTTTCCCCAGTCCCCGATGGGGGTTGCAGGCACCTGCCTCACAGGGCTGTGGGCAGATGGTGCCAACCTCAGTGGCTAATGTGCTCACTGTGGGTCAGTGCCACCTGGGCACTGGGCCAGGAGATGAGGGCAGAGGGCCCCAGAGCCAGTGTCACCACCCCATTTTGGGCTGGTCTGTGTATTCCCCCAAAGCCACACAGACTGTCTCTGCACACAGACCAGGCCCAGCACTCCTCCAGGGCCAGGTGCTGACTCTGCCCACTGTGAGACACCAGCCCTGACATCTCACTGTTGTATTGATGGGACAAGTGGTGCCAGGTGCCCCTCAGGACCGTGATGGCCGGACACCTCCATGATGACAGATAACCAGTCCAACCTTATGCAGGGCAGTGGCTGGTGCCGAGAGGTTAGGGGAACCAGGGACTTTCCCATGGAAACAGTTGCACACCCAGGGCATCTGTGGGCGCAGCTTCTGCTGAGGACCGGGGCAGCTGTGGCCCCCACCCACCATCATGCTGCTGGGGAAGTGGGACAGTGACCAGTCCCACTGAAGCCAGAGACCCGGAGTGGGTCCCAGCCATGCGTCCTGGACACTCATCCATGACCATGACTCATTCTGGGACCTGCATCCTCCAGCTGCCGGCACACACGCTTGTGGTCCTGACAGACGCAACTGCTTGGTTTCCCCATCACAGACCTTCCCACTCTCCACCCCCAGGGCCAGCCTTGGCAGAACCTACTCTGCAGCGTTCACAACAGAACCAGATGGGAGATGAACAGGCCCCATGCAGGCAGTCACATCTGAGGATGGGTCCAGGGCTCTCCAAGACCTGTCCTTCCATCATTAAGCAGGATGTGATGTCCCTGTGTCACCTATTCACCCTGGACCACTCAGTCTGCTGACACAAGGGACTGGCAGCCCAAGTCGGCACCTGGCCCATGCCCCCCCAAGGATCTGCCAGCCAGGACTGGTGGGCTGAGACTGTGCCAGCCCCAGGGCCCCACAAGCCAGCTCTGTGTGTGTGAAGACTGATGGGAAACTGCTTTCCCCACAGCTGTCAGACTGAGGGAAGCCAGACGCAAACATCTGAGAGCTGTGGGGCAAGCCTGTGATGACACTGTTACTCTCACAGTACAACCCACATGCCTGCAGCAGACCCTGAAGGCCAGTTTTAATGGGGACGAGGTCAGCGGTCGCTGCCCCCGCCACCCACTCTGCTACCATCTCCAGACCCCTGCGCTGACCTCAAGGCAGGCCAGGCTCCAATCAGGAGGCTGAGATAAGCAGGACAATGGCCACCAGGGGCCCTGGCGAATGGACCTTGCCCCCACACGCCGACACTCAGGACACAGCGCTGCCCTCACCGCCATGGAGGGTCTACTGCGCCTCACCCTGCTCCTCAGTGCCCTGGCCGGCCTCCTGCTGCCCGAGGGGAGCGGTGAGTGCCCTGCCCTTCACACAAAGGGGCCAGGAGGAGGGGCAAGGGTGGCAGAGGCCGTGGTCCGGGTTGCAGGCTGGTGCCAGATGGTCTGGCTGGGCCTCCCCACCAAGGGGACAGTGAGGGTCAGTGCAGCTCCACAGGGAAACCAGGATGGGTGGATCCAAGTCACAAGGAGACAACAGCAGAAGACAGAGGCAGGAGGACGAGATGGGAACCAAGCTGGGGGAGATGGGCGATGACCAAGAGAGGCAGAGACGGGCTCAGGGGCAGCGCTGGAGCCTGTGTGGCAGCCCAGGCCAGCTCAGTCTGGGCAGGGGTATGCAGCGCAGGTGCAGACAGATGGGGCCTCTGGCTGCTGAGACCCAGGGCTGCACCAAGGAGTTATGAGCTCCAAGCAGGCACCGCCCGGGCAGCACACTCTGTGCTGTCCTAAATGGACTTAGATCCACTGAGTTTCCTTCCTGTGGACTGGGCCCGGCCGGCAAACTCTGCCTCAGCAGGTACCATCTGTCTGATCACGTGCCCACCCCCACGCCAGGCGGACAGCAGCATGTCCGAGCACGGCAGCATCCTCTCACACCTTCGTGGGATACTCAGGGAACACCTGGGAGCCCCACACCGAGCGTCAGGGCTCTGCCTCTGCCGTCAACTCCTGAAGCCATTGTGTCACCCCAGGGTCTGCCTTCATGCCCAACAGCCACCCTTGCTTCCACTCAAGCAGAAAGCATGGCTTGCGGGCCAGAGCTGACCTGTGTGACTGACCGAGGCGTGCCTATGACTATAGAGTTGCTAACAGTACCCAGAGTTGGGTCCAGTCCTGAGCCTGAGGCCAACCTGGCTGCTCAGGCCTCAACTCAGTGGCAGGTAGGCCAGGCTGGAGAGAGGCAGGGCAGGGACTATTGAAGGAGGAGATGCAAGAGACCCCGCCCGGAGACAGACTGTGGGTTCTCATGCAGAGCTGGGGGTGGCTCTCGGTGCCCTTAGGCCTTATCCTTTTCCATGCCCCTTACGCGTGTCCTTGTCCCTACTGAGTCCAGCGGAGATGGACTTGCAGAAACACTGAACCTCCACCAGGTGGGAAGAGGCTAAGCAGGCTGTGGGGTGTAGGCAGGATGAGGCATGAATTTGGGGGCGGTCAGGGAGGAAAAGGGAGGTCCTGGAAATCCCCTGGGGCTCAGGGGAGGAGCGCCTGCGGGACCGGCCTCACCACAGCTTGGCAGCAGAGGAAAGGCAACTCATCCTCTAGGCAGCGAGGCGGACTGAGGGAGTGTGTTCAGAGCTGGGCAGTGCATGACCTGGGCCTTCCAGCCCACGGCGGTGCTTCACCACTCACAAGAGTCATGAAATCGGTGTCTTTTCAGTGAAAGAGGATAAAATCCATAACGTCAAAATAGAAAAGTTTGCAGTTTTGTAGAAAACAAGGGCAATTTCTTGAAACTTATCTAATACTGTGTGTGTGGAGCTCGGTCTAAATTGCAGGTTTACTCTTCCTTGCGGGGTGCGGGGGGGGGCCGCTGAGCAGGGGGAGGGCGCGGTGAGCGGCTGGGGAGACCCGGCCTGGGTGCGGGGGCGGGGACCGGCAGGGGTGCAGCCCGCGCCTGCGCGCTGGACCCCCCCGGGGGGCGCCCTGGGCCCACGGTCAACCCAGCCGCCCACACGCTTCCTGCCCCCAGTGTTCACGGGCCGCGAGCGGGCGCACAGCGTCCTGAGGACCCGCCGGGCCAACAGCGTCTTCGAGGAGCTGAAGAAAGGCAACCTCGAGAGGGAGTGTCTGGAGGAGGCCTGCTCTCGCGAGGAGGTGCGGGAGGTCTTCGAGGATGACGAGAAGACGGTGAGCTGCGGGGGGAGGGGGGGAGTATCGGGGGGGGGGGCGGGATGTGCGGGGGGCGGGGGGCGGGGGGCGGGGGGCGGGGGCGCACGACAGCGGCTGTCATCCGGTCCCGCGCCGTGTGCCCGAGGGCCGAGCACAGGAAGGGACGCCCGGATCACGGAGTGATGCGCGTCATCGGCTGGAAGCGCTCATGGTGTCTTCGAACAACACGGGCCTGGGGCTTCCCTCCCCGGGGTCGCGGCAGGGTGGAGACTTCGCCAGCTGCGCCGGGCGCGGCGGCAGGGCAAGAACGCGGTGCGCAGGCGCACGTGGGACTTGGGCGCAGCCGCAGCCCAGCGTTGCGTGGCGGGGCAGCCTGTTTCCCCACGCACAGGCAGCTGCTAGGAGGCAGAGGCCGGTGGGGTGGAGCCCAAAGTCGTAGGAAAGAGCACACGATAAGAAAGCCTTCAAGCCAGGGCTCACTAGACGCGGGGAAGCCAGGACGGTGCTGCTGCTGCAGGCCCGTCGCCGATGTCAGGCCACAGAGCCCACGCGAGCTCCTCACCAGGCAGCTTCTGTGGACAGCTGTGAGGCTCGCGCATCCCCAGTGAGCGCTGCCACCTGTAGTCTGGAGCCACCCGACCAGGATAACCTGGAAGGGCCTTCCCTGTATAAGCACTGGGGACAAATTGTGAATTACCTCCGGATAAGGCAACTGTGGCAAGGACTTACCCCTGTCAGATACCAAACTGCAACAGGAAGACATGACTGGATTCAAGAGAATCCTGAACTTCAGTCACACAGATGCTAAGATACCGCATCATGGAAGGTGCTTGGCCTTGGTCCTGAATGATTTGCTTCTGAGAAAGAAAACTGTCCATACTAAGATCGTCACATGTGTAAAAAGTTTCTTAGATGAGTGCAGGTTTCTAGACACCAAAACATGGAACATCATCCTTGGGAACAGCTGAGGCAAGCCTTTCGTCTCCTGTCATGGTGACCTGCCATGATCTTAGATAGGAAAAGTTTTCCAGAGCTCTACCCTAAGATGCTGCCACTGGATTTATAAAACTGGATTCCAGTTCTGGAATAAGAGAATGGATCGGACTCCACCTAACTCGCCACTGTCCAGTTCTATTTGGCCATGCAGACTGTTACAATCTCATGGAAAACTCTGTAAGGGATAATGAAACATTCCACAGGTGGTGTCTTATTTATCTCTCTCATTCCTGAGGCAAAATACCCGACAGCCAAAGTTATAGGAGGCAAAGTTTATCTAGCTCGGCTTGTACAGGTTTCAGTCCATCGTGGGCTGGCCCGGAGCAGGTAGTAGAAGAGGAACAGCTTATTGTGGGCAGAAGATAGCAAAACAAGCAAGGGACCCTGCCACACCTTTCTGCCTTTTGTCCTATCCAGGCTATACAGCAGGTGGCCCTCACACCTGTAATCCTAGTGCCCCTGACCCTAGTGTTCCACATGCAACATCCAGCCACCTCAAAAACCCCCACCTACAATCGCATGTGGCTTTGGGGACATCCAGAGATAGCCCTCGCAAGGTCATATGCCCTCCTGAAGGAAAACCTGTCGAAGGGAAGGCATCTGCATCCCGCATTTGTACAGAATCAGCACAGTGGAAGAGCTCAAGAAAGCCCCAGAACCCATGGTGCCCCAAACCAACCTCTTAGGCATGAAAGAAACAAAACTCTTGGTGGTATTGGATATCATGAAGGAGGTGTACTGTGTCTAAACTGAACAGTGGCAGATTTTTGAAAAACAAGCTAAAATGAGGTCATATTCGTAGATGAAAAACCGCCCTCATCCATCATGGAGCTCGGGTGCCCCGAGGCCACATAGGCTGAAAATACTTCCTCCAGTATTGGTCTGTGGCCCGTTAGGATCCAGGCTGCTCAGCAGGGGTGGCGGGGCAAACAGAGCTTGATTTGTATTTACAGCTTCTCCCATCCCTAGCGCTACAGCCTAAGCTCCACCTCTTTGTCAGATTGCATGTAGTGCATCAGATTCTCCTTAGATTGCACACCGTACTGTGAACTGCTTGTGTGAGAAATCAGGCTTGCTCCTTATGAGAATCTAATCTAATAGTAGTAGAAGGGCTGAGGACATGGCTCAATGGTGCTGTGCCTGCCTAGCAAGCATAAGGTGCTGAGTTCGAGTCCCAACACACAGTGATGATGATGATGATGATGATGATGATGATGATGATAGCAGAAATACCATGCATGATGTAATAGCAGAAATACCACGCGTGATGTAATAGCAGAAATACCATGCGTGATGTAATAGCAGAAATACCATGTGTGATGTAATAATAAAAAAGTGGACAATAAATATAATGCCCTTGAATCATCCTAAAGACATCCTTCTCCCCAACCCCATCTGTGGAAAAATGATCTTCCGTGAAACTTTCGTAGGACTCAGACATCTTTGCATTTGTGTGAAAGACTCCAGACTTCATGTAGGCATTACTGCCCATTCGACTGCCGCAGTTCAGTCCGGCCAACAGAAGAGAGGAAAGGAATCAAGATAGACTCTATCTGATGTCATAAAGTATGCCTTTACAAATTCAAAAGATTGGGCCTGAGGGGCATAGTGGCACACACCTGTAACCCCAGCTCTCAGGAGGCTGAGGCAGGAGGATCACTTTGAGTTTAAGACCAACCTGGGCTATAAAGTGCGTTCAACACAGAGGAAAGTGATCGATGATGTAGAATGTGCCTAAGGAGAGTCATATGGAGAGAAAACAT
>NDGN011464975.1:0-11311 GCA_002564285.1 Tympanoctomys barrerae
TCCTCCAGACTGGCGCTGCTGCCCAGATCAAGCTCCTCCAAAAACTGAGACTTCTCCATGGAATAGGGTCTAACTACACAGCTGGTACTTGGAGTGATCCTCCTGTTTTCATCCTCCCCAGTGCTGGGATTACAGGCATGCGCTACCATGCCTGGTCTTGGCTGCCGAGTCAATATGCCCAGGGGCAGGGCCAGGCTGGCTTGTGCTGCCAGGGGTCAGAATCCGGGCCCTGAGCACGCCTAACTTCAGGTGCTTTGTCTGCTGAGCTGTATCACTGGCTCTTGTAGAAGGGGTTTAGCAGCTATACCACCTAACACTGTGAAGTTTTTGTATATACGATCATAGGCATTTTTCTGTATTTTTAATTGAAGTATATTGTTATTTATTCTTATTTTATTTTTTATTTCATATTTTTAGTGCCAAGAACTGAACCCAGGGCTTGCAACTTGCTAGGCATCATCCTACCACTGAGCTAAATTCCCAGCACCCCTCCTTTTATTTTTATTTTATCTAATTAAAAATATATTTTATAGACTTTGGTTGACAAGCCTGAAATTTTTTTTGTTCAATTAATTCTAAGTATTTTATTCTTTGAGGTGCAATTTTGAGCTGAAATGTTTTTCATAATCTGTGGACTTCTTATGATTAGTGTCTGATGGATTTAGGCCTTGAGTTATTTCCCCCCACTGATCCTGATCTTTAACCTTGCAACAAAGCCAGAAGCACATTTGGACTCTATTTTTGGCCAGGGAAAGTAGATGCCTCGTGTCCAGATGCTATTCATGTTATTCTGTAAACCAAGCCAGTGAACTCAGCTTCTTCTTTAATACTGCAAGGAAGTGAGGGGATGTAGTTGTTGTTACTGATCCTGTATCCTATCTGTATCCTCTCACAGATGCTAGAAACCATTAATTCTAATGCTTAATGCTTTGACAATCAGTGGCCTCTTTATTCCTTTCATTTTATTTTTATTTTTTCTTGCAATCTTGTGATTGCAAATGCTAATATTTATCTAAAAGTTGATAACATTTATAAGATTTTCCTTATGCACTTGTCCACTGTATTAATAAATGCAGCATTTCTAAAACTGCTTATTTTTAAATTTTTTCCTTTATTTTATTTATTTACTTATTTTGGTACTGGGGATTTGAACTCAGGACCTTGCACTTGCGAGGCAGGCACTTATGCTGTTCAGCTATATCCCCAGCCCAAGAATGTTTATTGTTAATTGATGTTAAACTTCAGACATCCATAGAGTCTAAGAAAAGGTTTAAATGGTATAACCCACTATATTGCTTAGGTTTTTCTAGTGGAGTAAAAATCTCACCGTGAAGTTCTTGAGAAGAAATCCCCGGCCAAGTTAGCTTTCGAGACTAAAGTTCTTCCCAAATGAGGCATTTCCTTCTTTTTCTTTTGATCCCATCTGGTTAAACAGGCATATTGGTTGGTTGGGGTGGGAGACTCTCTTCAGTTTTGTGACCTATATGTCAGTCCTCCACAGATATACTAAGAACTGTGCTCCACTCACATACTAGGCTTTTCTTAATCTACTCAATTTCACACATTATGGCTAATGGCCATGATGAGTTAGATTATTAAGTTTTGTTTGTGAAGATTAGAGTCTGTTTGGCCCAACTTGATGAAAGTTAGAGTTATATCAAACGGAACCAGGGAGGCCATCAACAGGTGGTTTCATGAGCATGCAAGATTACAGTGGCTTGTAAAATCAAGCTAGTGGATCTTCTCACCAAATACACAGGTATGAAAAACACAGCTACCTTTCCAAGCAAGGATGCAATTGATTTTAGGTGGGCACATATCCATTGTACAATAATATTTTTTAAAATACTGTATTTATTTACCTGATACAGGGTGTTGCTTTGCAGCTTGTACTTATAGTGATTCTCCTGTCTCTGCCTCCCCAGAGTGGGGATTACAGGTGTGCATCACCAAACCACATCTGGGCAGCCAGCAAGGCACACCTGGTGTTCCTGGGCTGGCGCGGCATACAGTAATGGGGATCAAACTCGGGTCCTTGTGCTTGCCATGCAGGTACTTAGACCAATGAGTTATCTCCCAGCCCTGTACAAGAATATTTTAACAGTGAAGTTATGAGGGATTTGGGGATACAAAGAAGTGTTCTAAAACATTTAATCACAACCACAGTTTGTGACCCAAATTACTGGGTTTATGACTTGTTATACCAATAGCATATGTCTAATTGGTGGTAGAAGAATTTTTCTTCAGAAACTATTTTTGTAAAATTATGCCATACCAGATATGTTAGTAATATTTTATGATTATGAATGGCTCAAGCATCTCAGGGCAAGAATTATTTAATTGATACTTACAGGTCATTCTAGGTGGAATCTAGAAGACTGTACTTCATTACAGTTTCTTTGCCTTCTACTATAACAAGTAGTGATATTGTATATGACAGTTCCCTGGAAGCCTAAGTTGTAGAATGAGTGTGATTCTGGACAGAATAGAGTGCCAGCCACTTTCTAGTAGATGTCAAGAAGTAAATCTTTGTTGTTTTATTGCCCTACGATTTGGCAGTTGTTCACAATGCCAGCTTCGTGCAACCACTAGAGGCTACCACGGGGAGAAATAACTCTAGCTAGAAAATTTACATTCTCTGCCACAAGTAGGGGGTATATAATTACTCAGTTTTATAGATGAGGAAACTTGGGTTTAGGAAGGTTAAATACCTTGCCCAATAACATATATCTAATTAATGGTGGAAGAATTGTCCTGCAGAAACTATATTTGTAGAACTATGCCATACGAGATATGTTAGTAAAATTTTTTATGGTTATGAATGGCTCAAACTTCTAGGTGTTAAAATTATTTTCATATTAAAAGAAAGCACCCTCCTCTATGCAATAATTCTCCACACAACTCCATACCATCAAACACTAAGCAACCCTATTTTTATTGCAAATTGAATCTCTTGGAATGTTATCTGGTACACTTCATTTAACAGCAATTAAATTTTTCATAGGTTTGCATTAAATAATGTATTAATGAACAGTGTTATAAATGTTCTGTCATTATGATCTGCAATTAAAATGTCCCAGAGTGTCTTGTGCTAATGATAATAACTAAATTACTGACACCTTTAGAATCACTGTGTATTTCAAATACTTGGGCCTTGCATGAAAATTCAGTTTGGTCAATATTAACTTCAGCTGTCACAAGATGCTAAACTACTCATGAATAAGCATTGTTCAACTTATTTCCAAATATGTTTCCAACACCTGTTTCTAAATAAAAATAAAAATCTATTTTAAAAGGCATCAGAAAAATGTGAAAGCACATAAATTGGGGCTAAACTATTTTTATCAGAAGATTTGCACCTGTGGTGTGCATTATATTAGGCTATGGAAGTTAAAATACAGCAGAAATTTTGGAATCTTCATTTATTAAGTTGTATAATCACTGACCCTAATGTATCCCCTTAGTAAAACAAATGTGCCACCATAATATGTAAACGTTTAACAATAACATTCATGATGTGCGTGTTGTGCTAGTCCACACCTGTAATCCGAGCACTTGGGAAGCTGAAGTGGTAGGATCTTTGCAAGTTCGAGACTAGCCTGGGCTGCAAAGTGAGCTCAATCCCAGCTTGAGCTACATACCCAGACCCTATCTCAAAAAGACATAAAACAAACAAACAAAAAAAACCCCAATAACATTAATATGTGAATTGTGCAAAAATGTTTACATTTAAATGCACTTTCAGGGCTGGCCAAATAGCTCAGTGGACTAAGGCGCCTGCTTAGGCAGATTCAGGGCCTGGATTCCATCCTGGCCCGCAGTGCTGGTCATGCCCCTAGGGTGCACTGCGACAGTGATTGAGACTGGGCGTGGTGGTGCACCTCTATAATCCCAGCTTGTGGGAGGCTGAACATAAGTGGATCACTAGGAGTCTGATCTATGTAGTGAGACCCTGTAGACCCTATACTAAAATACACATATACACACATTAAAAATAATAATAATACACTTTCAAACCAACTCTGAAAAACATGTTAGCATGCACAGTTCAGATGTAGAACAGTTGCTTATTATTTGCAATGTCTTAGGTTCAGATATCAGCCCCCAAAATCCAACCTCCAAAAGACAAACTAAAGCCACATAAATACATAACAACAAAGTAACTTTAGCTTAGACTAGTTTATTACCACTTTAGCAAGTTAGAAATTGAAGTTGGACATATTAAAACGAGAAGCACACAGTGGAGCTGAAACAGTGTTCCTTGTACCAGGACAGTCCTCTTGCCCTCGCATGACAAGATGGAAATCCTTTCCAAAACATAAGAGAAATTACAGCCTCGGTCACATTGGGAAGAGAACTATCCCAAAGTTGGCACATACTTAGTATGCAGTCTTTATAGATCTTTACTACTATCATTTCAGAAACATCCATTGATTTAAAGGTTCATGAAACAATGATGTATTTGAATTCCTGTTATCTACTGCATAGCAAAGTGGTATTGTAGAGTTTCAGATAATCTACACAAAAAAGGATTGATTGTGGATCACAGATTGGGATTTTTAAGCCCAATTTTGTTGCTTTAGCAACTTATATCACGGTGCAACTTCACGGCAGAGAAAGGATTTTCAGTCCCCAGTAGGAGTACAAGAGAACCGTCAACATATGGGCTTTTGGTAGATTCGAGGCCCAGATTACAGCAAGATTGCCATTCAGTAGGATGGCTTAAAGCAACAACAATCTCACTCTCTGTTTATCCCAGTGCTCCACAGTCAGGCCTGAAGTCTACAGGGATGTCTCTCTCAGAACCATGTTATACCCTCTGGGGTATTAGGAGGGATGCATTTGGGGTCTCCTGAAGGATCCCACACTCACACAGCTACTGGTTGGTGGTGGCTTGAGCCTAACTAGTTTTATGAATACAAACACCAGCAAATCCCTTATCTCTCCCTTCACCATAGAATGGTGGTTGGGATTTTAGAAGCAAGTATATCAAGTAACAAAGGTAGAAAACTAACATAAGAACAGAGATAGTGCTTTTCTGTTTTCTCTTCTCTGTTGTTGAATCCCTACATTTTGCCCATGGTACCATGTAATTTGACTAACCTTCACATAACAGTTGTAGAATTTTTTGGCAAGCATTTTAAAACAATTACAAGCTTTTAGATTTTTTTAAATTATTTTTTTAAGAGGAGTTGAGATATATCATATACTGGTACAAACTTCCTATGGTAAATACGGTCAATGTATATATCAAAATTATACCAAATACACCTAATAACAGAGATACAAAACTATGTAGAGAAAATGTGCTCTTAATAATTTATATGAATAGTGAGAATGACTGTATGTGTATTTACTTTTGCTTCTAACAAATAACCCATGTCTCAGTAAATGTTTAATGAATGACATTAAATAAGTAAAATTAGACTCATTTCTATCATTTATCCTCGTCAAAAAAGAAATAAGAATCAAAACCCACCTTGATTTATCCATATACCTCAGTGGGATATACATTGAAAGATAGGACTTTGAGGAAGAATCATTCTGAAAGGAATTTTTGGAGACTGTATGAAAAGCACATATGTGAGTGTGTGCACATTCCCTTCATTTGTACTGACACTAACTCCATAAAGAAAAAAAATCTTAAGGGTGAGTGTCAAGTAGAGAAAGGGTGGAAGAATGTACTGCATGGCAACGATTGATCACCTTGTGCTTTATGACATGAAAGGGGGACAGATTGATCAATAAAAAGAGATGAATAACTAAATTCCAGATAAATTCTGTAGTTCGAGATGGTGAAATGGTTTGCTTGTATTTTAGTACAGTGAAAAAGTGGCAAAGAAGAAAGAATGTGGGTATTGAAAACACAGAAGATAAATATATACACCTGCATAATGTCCTTTTCAGCAAAGGACTCCTGGTGCTCTCGGATAATGTGTTCCAGCTTAATGTCCTGGTGTTTGCATGAGCATCTGGAGTTTAAGACTTATTTTTACCTACAAAACACTTACGTACTTGCCTAGGTCAGCCTCAGGCCTGATGTTAAATGAATAATAGTTCATTCAAATATCATAACTGTACGAGGAAGGAGTCTTTCTCATCATTTCCCTTGCACCAGTAAGGAAGTGAGCTGTAGTCACAAGGCAGAGAATCAACGCTGCAGCCCTCCCCTGCCCCCATTGAAGATGCTCGAAGTGCTCCATGGCTACCATGCCACCACTGTGCCATGCTCCCACTCACTCACAAATCAAGTTTGTTTAAAATTTTGTCAACATAATTTTTCATCTTAAATTTATGAGATAAGCACAAAGTGGGAAACTACAATAATACCATCAGCTTCTGAACGGGTACCTTATTTTTCTAGAGTGGACAAACTCAAGGTCAGAGATAAATCAAGATACAAGGTGCCATGTAAATGATGAAATGTGTTGAGCATCCGGTTTTTAATATATTTTTATTTTAATAAAATCTAATAACACTAATTTCACTTTTGTTTCCAATATATTTGGGGGGAAATGCAATGAGAAACCTAAGTATGCCAGTGGTTGAATTTCGTTTTCACATGTGGAGAACTGAAATCCGGAATCATGGTAGTTCACACCATCTCAGTCTTCTCACTTTATGCTGTGGGAAGTGATTGTTGATTAATCTTTCTTTTTACATTTATAGCAAGGGGGGTTTATTTTATTTTATTCCTTTCAAAGCAATTCACAAGGCTTTAGAATCAGGGATGGTTTTATAATATCTCTCATAGCATGTAAAAGTATTGTTGTAGTTTGGGATTTTTCAAGGGGAACAATACAATATAGGACACTTCATTAAAGATTATTTTATAATGATTCATATACAAAGAATTCAGGAAATCTATCCATACACTAACGAACACAGTATCCAGCTGAGTTCCTGGATCCCATGTTAATGACCTTCATGCGTTGAGCTAAAGACCTAGGACTCATAACAGAGCCTCCACAATTCTGACTGGAAGCCAAGAGCCCACAACGCCTCATCCGGGCCTATTTCAAGAATCTGTTCTGGCAAGGCCCAAAGGTCAGTGGGGGAAGTTAAGCAGTCTATGCCAGCAGGATGGAGAGGCAAGAACTGTGTTAGCAGGCGGAGGGATCTGAAGTGCAGCCAAGAAGTGACACTCAAAGTAAGAACCAGATCTTTCCCCAAAAGAACCACAGCCATGCTGAGGGAGAGTGAAGTCCTGAACTTCTCTGATGATTAGGACAGCCAAGTGCCCAACAGGAAGGCCAATGTGACCAGCTTCTCTGTGAAACTGAGCAGTGCAACATCTTGCCTTCTGGAGCCAAGAAAAAAAGCTCAAGGTGAGGACAAAAGGTTCCCCAAAGTGAGCCGTAGCCATTCCTAGTGACACCAATGTCCTGAGCCCCTTTTGATGATAATATCTGAGTTCATCAGGAAAGCCAGCATGATAAAGTTCTTCAAGAAAACCAACATCATCTCTGGGAAAACCAAGGGCTCCAACAGCTTAGCTTCCTATGCTCAAGTTCTGTACCTTATTCTGTTGCCCTCGATCTTCATGGGGGCCTGCTACACCTAGTTCAGCTGGCTGTAGCAAGCTGACAGCCAGTGGTCAATCCACCACAAGTCCTTTCTGAGTAAGAGATGAGTGAAGCTGGTGTCTCATGGTTAGTTTTTCTTCAAAAGAGCATCAAGAAACTGCTTTCAGAGCTTTACTAGGAAATTCCCTCCATTTAGAAGTAGACTCTTTATTCACCTATGAAACCAGCCATTTCTCAAACTAGAATAATCTCACAAGGCATAACATTTACTTGTTATAAGGAGGACAAGAGCAAGAGTTGAAGGAATCTTTTTCCAAGTTAATAATTCTAAAACACTGCTGACTTATGATAAAGATCATCTATTCTACTATTATTCATTTTGAGAAATATCTAACTATTAGGAAGCTTCTGTTATCCAATATATTAAGATTAATTACCTGCTTTGTGGTTGTTATTGGGGAGGCTAAATGTTACTCTTGTAATTGAGAGGTCCCCAGACACTCTGAAAATGTAGAATGGAATATGGCACAATATATTGATGATTAATTCTATTGTTTGATTATTTTATTAATTTTTATTTTCTTTTATTTTGAAGAGTATAAACAGAAGCAAAATCAAATAGCAGATGCCAAGTCAGAAACAAGGTAACATACAAAAACACATTACAGATTTTAAAATCAAGAATAAAAATTTTTAAATGGTTGTTATATTATCTATTTTTATCATCAGATCTGCTGCTCAGATTGACATATATAGTTATGCAAGATTGCACAGAAAATTAAATAATAGCACTTGGTTTCAATAAACCTTAATTATTGTCTTGGGGTTTTTTTTACTATTTTACTCATATTTTTTAAAGAACATGATAATAATCAATGAGACATTAATAATGGTACACAGTTGGAAGACCAAGATTGGAGTTAAGATTCTATGTTAAAAACTATCATTTTGTATTTCTATGATTCTTGATTTATTTTTCTCTTCCTACATATTTAGCCATTCTGTGTCTCTCTCTTCACCCTACCTTTACAGAATATGTTGCTGAGTTCTCTTTCTCCCTCTTTTGGTATAATCTTCGGATATCATTGAGTTTAATATCTAACTCTTCTCATTCTCTTCCCGTGATTCTAATGACACTCAACAGCCACAATCACAAAATTTCTATTCCTTGCATAGGTGCTGTATCTCAATTCACATCTAGATGAGCTACTGCTCTTCTAGGTAATGTCAGTAGCAGCACACATATCCACAGCAACACTATTAATCACATTCTTTTTGTCCTTTTTTTTTAATGATTAAGTACAGGGTCTTCAGGGTCTCACTACACAGATCAGACTTGTGATCCTCCTGTTTTCAGCCTCCCAAGTGCTGGGGTTATAGGCATGGGCCAACATGCCCAGTCTCCATTGCAGACTCAGCATGCCCCGGGTTGGGGGAAGGCCAGCATAGCATGCTAGGGATTGAACCCCAGTTCCAGCATCTCCATTAGCAGGTGCTTTATTCCACTCAGCTATGAACCATGTTCTTGTGGCGCTGCTGTGACTCCTGGTTTTGTTATCCCAGCAGGCACATGTACTTGGCACTTTTTACATGCCTGGGAATTGGACACTAAATGTCCTAAGAGCATTTAATGAAAAATTTACAAGCAAAATAACTTGATAGTAAGAATAGCATGAAGCATAGATTTCAATCCAGCTGTTAGTAACAATAGCACAGTTTTATCTACTATAAAGTCTTTTTTTTTTTTTTTTTTGGTACAGTGTCATGCTCGTAATGATCCTCCTGTCTCAGGCTCCCCAGGGCTGGGGTTATAGGCACACACTACCACAATTGGTTTTGTTGGTCAGCTCACCTCACAAGGTCTGCATGGCATGTAATCCCAGAGATTAAACCCAGGTCCTTGTGCTTGCCAGACAGGCGCTCAGACTGCTGTGCCATCTCTCCTACCCTATCATAAAGTCTTAATCTTAAATCACTCCACAAAATTATTTATGATTATGAACCTTTGACACAAAATATGTCTGCTTATCTACTTTGAGATTCTCAGCTATTCTCCTCCAAAGCACTACTTTCCTTGTCTCAGTCTCAGTCTCTCAGAATTTAAAAAGGTTAGGTTAAGTTGTTAATATCCTAGCTATCACCCACTCCAGATTAAATAACAAAAATTTTATGTGCTCACTTATAGCAAAAACAATACTAGTATCTACTGTATTTATGCCAAAGAGTTTGTTGTTGGTAAATAAAATAATAATACTATGACAACCAACTTGAAAAATTGTCCTGCCACTTGTGCACACATACTGTTCAGCTTTTGTTACTGAAAATACAGCCAAGACAAGGAACATAAGGCAAAATTATGTCTGGTGCAATATTATACACATATCTATGGTGACCAGCCCTAGAAACCCTGATGACATAGTGAGGTCTAGTATTGGCTTGCACAGAAGATAGGAGCTGTTGTGCAAGTGTGACCTCCTTACCTAAAAATCAAAACAAAGTAATATATCATAAATTTTTCATTATCACCTAGGCAGTAGGCAGTAGGCAGCTGAATTAAATAGAAATATAGGCAGTCAGACAGGGCTAGGCCCTCAAAGAGACAATATGGAAGACAAAGTGACTTTGCAACTTTGGAAGAGACAGACACTCTCCACTGTGGGCCAGACCTCAAGACCACAAAATAAACAAATGTAGTCACATACTGCCCTAGAAATGGGCATCAGGGATTGATATACTAAATAGGTATCAATCACCTTGAAAGAGCTCAAGTGAGTCACTAACCCAACCCCCAACAGGAAGAGACTCTGTCCTGTATTCATGCTCCCTTGCTATGTAATTTGCTTCCCCATTTTGTACCAGATTAAATCAACTTTACCTGAGCAATGGTGCTTGTAATCTCATTGGTTGACCATGGTATTGTCCCACCGCATGCCCACCTAAGCAAGTTCCCATGTTCTCCAGCACCTTAGACCTGTCTCACTGCACTGTTTTAAACTATAAAAGTCCCTTGAAGAGACAACTTCCCAGGGACCACTTGCTCAGGGTCCCCTTCTGTCCCTTGGACAGCTTTCTTTCCCCCAATAAACATATTCTGCTCATAACTTCTGTTTGTTCCTAAATTAATTTTTTGGATTTAGAGAAGACAAACTCATCCCAGGTACCTTTCAGGTCAGGAGGTTCATTTTTTTTCTCTTACATCATTTTGAAGTCATAAACTGGGATCATTTTTTCCCCTGTATCACTACAAATGATAAATTGTTAAATATATCCAGTGATAAAATTTAAGGAAACAAAAGAAAAAAATCCAAAATTGTTTACTCCAATTACCAAAAGGCACTTTTCTTTTTAATAATTTTATTGAGAAGCAAATAGCAATGAAACAGTTTCAAAACCGATTAGTAAGATATTTTCAATAATTAATATATTACATATTGTTGTCTTCTTATGGTTATTCATAGTAAAAGATGCAGACATGATATCTTGTCCACAAACACTATGAGAACAAATCTTTCTATTCATTGGATTAAGAGAAAGTAGCTGTATATCTATCCTGATTATTTTGAATATACAGATACAAAATGGGCCTTCATTTGTATCCCCTTTTTTGTTTAGTGTTGTCAGAGAAGGGTATTCCACTGTCATTTAAATATTGTAGGTATGTGGATTCAGCAAAATATTCCAGTATAGTCCAGGAGTCCATGGTAGTAGTGGGTTTTCCGTAGGACTGGCAATGTCAGAAGTTGTTGACTTGAACCTTTACAGCTTAGCATATTAATATGGCTTTA
>NDGN011464977.1:0-24585 GCA_002564285.1 Tympanoctomys barrerae
AAATGGAGCCTTCTTGACCACGATACATAATCTTTTTGATGATGTGTTGCATTACCTTTGCTGGTATCTTGTTGAGGATTTTGATGTCTATGTTCATTAAAGAGATTGGCCTGTAAAAAAAATAAATAAATAAAGTACCCAGGTTGAGCTTGAAAAAAAAAAAAAACAAGACAATAGATTTTAAGTTGCTCACCTCAAAAAATTGTTATGTAGTTGAAGTAATGTATATGTTGATTAGTCCAATTCATCCCGTTATGTTAACATATTTTGGAACATGTTTCAAACTTGAAATATATGCATCATTTCTTATTTGTTAAAATAATTATCTTAAATTTAAACTTTTTGATGATTTATAATAGAGCAGTATGCATAGCATGTAGAAATTAATTTTTAAAATACTGCATCTGTCTATGTGGAATTCATAGTTTCAGCACAATCCAGATTTGATTCCCATCTTTATCTTTCTTAGCCTCACCAGCTATGAGAGGTTCAACACCCCTGGATGTGGCAGCTGCTTCTGTGATGGATAATAATGAACTAGCCTTGGCCTTGCGTGAGCCAGACCTAGAAAAGGTGAGGCGTGCTCTGGCCCTGGGTGTCTACATGAGCAAAACTTGCTCAGAGTTCTTTCTCAGGGTAACTTTAATATAAAAACTATAGTATTAGAATAATGGTATATTTTTATATTGCAATTTTTATTTTGTATTGCATTCTATTGTATACAGTTCTGATAACCATGAAGTTTTGATATGGTATCTCTTTTGATCACAAGTTTTCTGTGAAGCATTAATCAACTTACTGTAATTGTCTACTTAGGTGTTTTTATCATTTAACAATATTTGTTAGCACTTTTAGTCATGAAGTTTAAGTAGCTTAGTAAATTGTTTTAACATCTCAGACATGCATTTTAAATCATATCTGCATTTATGTATCTCTGCATAATGCATCAGTGAGAATCCTAGGGTGCACAGTTGGAACATATTAAACCACATATATGTTTCCTAGCATGTAGAGAATTTTCTCCGTAGCGTGGTTGCCACAGAAAATTTAAGTGATCACCTGGCCTTTCCCTTATTCCCTTAGAGTGGTGATGGTGAACCTCTGGTATGTGTGTTTTGTTTTTCTTTTAAGATAGAAGATGTTAACATGTGTTATTTTTCTACAGTATTTCCTCAGTACTGTATTCATGGTTAATTTCAGTGTGTTGGCACTTGGCAATAAATAAGTGGGGTTTGGGGTGCAGTTTGGGCGCTTATCTCTGAGAGGTCTGCCATCTCTGGCCTGGACTTCATTCTCACCTCCGATGCCATCCTTCTCCTCTGGACTTTCTGAAGACTTTCTGTGCTGCACCCACTAAAACCCCAAGATGTTACACGATGCTTACCTTAAGGATCCTATGGTTCCTTCCCAGATATCCTGCCAATCTTGACCCCCAAATCACCTTCTTGCTTAGCTCCTCCATGTTCTGATAAACTGGTGGCTTACGTGTACATCATTTGTACCTTGATATTATTACTATTAATTTGTAGCCCTGTTTTTCTTTTAAAAATTCATTTAACTTACCTGGTTGGAACTCTTTTTGATAGGTTTTTTCTCTTAACATACTATTACCATTGAGAATGACTCTTTTTGGAATTTATTTTAAAGCTGAATATCTCACGAAATATTGTAGAGAACCAGCATTCATATTGAACAAAATAATTTAAAAGATGAAGATGTGTATAAATTTTTAATGTGTTAATTTCAACCATATTAGAAAATAGGTAGCATTTTAGGTTGAGTATCCTTTATTCAAAATTATTGGAACCAAAAGTGCTATAGATTGCAATTTTTTTTTTTCATTTCTGTATTTGGTACAGGGTCATTATACAGCTCAGACTTGTAGTGATTTTCTTGTTTTCAGCCTCTTCAGTGCTGGGATTATAGGCATGCACCACCATGCCCAGACTCAATTGCTGGCTCAGCATGCTCATGGGCGTGGCTGGCATGGCATGGATGACTGGGGATTAAACCCTTGTCCCTGCACTTGCCAAAGCAGGTGCCTAGTCTGTGAGCCATCTTGCTAGCCTTCCAATTTTTTAAAATGATGGACTATTTGTATTTGCACAGTGAGCTATCTTTGGGCTGAAACCTAAGTCTAAACACATTCTATACACAGCCTGAAGATAATGTGGTTCAGTATTTTAGTGCACCTGCATTTGGGCTTCAACCATCATATGAGGTCAGGTACAAATTTTTCTACTTAGGGCACCATGTGGACACTCAAGCAATTTTGGATTTGGAGTACCTTGGGTTTTACATTTTTGTATTAGAAGTGCTCAACCTTTCTCACAACTTTTTCAAAAAAATTTTAGGACATGTTTATAGTATATGATATTTACATTGTGTAGAGTTAGTGCCTCTACATCATATATCTTAATTCCTTTATTCGCCCTCTTTTCCCTCCCTTCCTTCCCCTTCCCTGCCAGACACTGAAACTGTGGCTCTGAAAACCTAAGTATCTTGTTTGAAATAATGGATCCAGTGAGTTGTCAGTAGGACTTGAATTAAGAATATTTGCCTCTAAGTTTAGGTTTTCTCTATTTTTCTGTGTCTCTTTTCATACCTACTGCCTCATTAAGTGGATGACTCATTTTAAAAGTAATTCATTTTTTAACAATATATATTGTATACATATCAGATATATTTTTCAATGTCTCAGATACATTGTTTTTTACATTGAGCTGAGGTCATTAGACATTTTGAAGTTTATTAAATATTATATGTGTTGTAGCTCAGGGTCTAAAAGTAAATGATATGAAATTCGGGAATCATGTCCTTTCATACATTTGGTTCAATAATTTTATCACTATATTTTACTATATTTCACTATTTCTTAATTCTGAGGTTTTCCTAGAGGAAGTACAGGTGGCTTATCATGAAACTAAAAAAGAGTTATAAAGGCCAGGGAGATGGCTCAGTGGAATAAGCACTTCCCTGGCAAGCGCAGGGGCCTGAGTTCAATCTGTGGTTCTGCGAAAAAAAAAAAAAAAAAAGAAAAAGAAAAAAAAAACAAAATGAAAAATAAAAAGGACTTATAAGATTCTAAAAAACCATTCATTGAGCTGACTCTGGTCCCAGTAGGTGCCATACCTATTGGAAGTGCAGTGTCTGGTGCAGAGCATGTCACTGCTGGTTCTCTTTTTTTGTAGGTAGTTCGTTATTTGGCTGGCTGTGGACTGCAGAGTTGTCAGATGCTGGTGTCCAAGGGTTATCCAGACATTGGGTGGAATCCAGTTGAAGGAGAGCGATACCTTGATTTTCTCAGATTTGCTGTCTTTTGTAACGGTAGGGTTTGATTGCTTGAGGTCTTTTTGGCCATCATTAAAATTGCATGAAAATAGCGATTCATTCTTTAGCATATTCATAAAATACATGAATATTGGTAAAAAAATTGAATATTTTATAAGTACTAGAGTTGTTAACTAGTAATAATTACTATAAATATTTATATCAATAATTCTTTTATTACTTAAGATCTTTATATGATTAAATTCTCATAATTTTTGTAAATGGACTCTAATAATTAGAATTATGACAACTTTCTCCATAACCCATTAATGAGAATGAATAATTCATGTCTCCATTATGCTTTGACAATACTAAGTGGAGAAACTTACTCTGCTTTATGTAGATAAATTTGTAATTTAAGTGAAATTTTGACCTTGCTAATATGTTCTTGGATTTTATTTATTGGTTTAAATAAAATCTGCAAAGTATTTGTATATTTATTTGCTCAGAATTTCCATACAAGCAAAACTTGCCTTGATTCTCATTTTTGTCTTTAGGGGAGAGCGTAGAAGAAAATGCAAATGTTGTGGTGAGATTGCTCATCCGGAGGCCTGAGTGCTTTGGTCCTGCTTTGAGAGGGGAAGGTGGGAATGGTCTCTTGGCAGCGATGGAAGAAGCCATAAAAATAGCTGAGGATCCATCCCGTGATGGCCCTTCACCCACTAGTGGATCCAGTAAAACCCTGTAGGTCTAATGTGCACATCCTCATGAGTAAATTATCTTATTTGACTACAGATCATAAAATATATCTGATATTCTGTTAATGGCAATATAGTTTCTGATACTAAAGATTTCTCCCTTGAAAGAGAATGTTTTATACATGGCACAGCAGACAGACTTTGCAACTGGAGTAGACTGAATGAATAGAAAGGAAGCTGGGAATATGTGGATTTAGTAGAGAAAAATTAAGATTGTAGGTGGAGAAAGCATATTGTGGATGTTCATAGGGGAGTAGGCAAAGCGGGTGGTTATACATGATGAGATATGAACCTTTGAGATTGGATGAGGGTCCAGTGGGAAGGTAGTTCAAATGAATTCCTAGGATTTTATCAGAGAGAGTGGTGGAACATTAGTAAGAGAGGAGAGAATTTGATCCAATTGATACAGTGATAAATTCAGGAAAGAAGATGTCATTCTGAGGAGTACAAGTCTCAGTTGAGATACTGGAAACAGACAAGAGTAGTGGCCATTATCTTCATTTTCCATAATAGACATTGCTAATATTTAATCACAAATTGAACATACTCAATCCAGCCATGGTTTTTATCTTTTTTTCCTTAACTTTTTTGCATAGAGGTGACTGGCCTTATAAGTGAGGCCATCACTTATAAGGCTTTGATAACATCAACATTACTTTGATAAACATTGATAATCACTTTGATAACATCAACATTACTGATAAACATAAAAGAAAGAACTTATTGAAGACAAACTATCAGGCAAAGAAAGGATAGCATGCACAGAGCTCTTGTAACCTTTCTTCTTCCTCATATAGACTGGATAAATGTTCTATCGACACCATAGCCATATTTCCAGATTAAGAGTCTTCTGAACAAAAAAGATCATCTGCACACACACACACACACACACACACACACAGTTAAATGTTTCCTCTCAGAGCAGAAAACATACCGAGAGGCCTCACTAACAGATACACTCATGAGAGCCCTGGGTAGGCTGTCAGCCCAGGTCCTCCTAGAATGGTACAGACATTGAATCCAGCTGAAGCAGACTGTGAGTGAACAATGTGGAAGGACATGATCCTTCAGATTGTCTCTCATTAGCAAGAGAGACTGGAAGACAGATGTTTGATTATATCTGGGAAGTGGGTGAGGGTAGGGTCATTGATATAGAAGCAAGCAAGTGAATAGAATAATATTTCTAAATATTACTCTGCACTGTATATTCCATGACATCTATGCCACCCATTCACTACATGTGTGCTGTTTATACTAGTCTTAATCTTACAAATTTGTCTCTTCGTCAGTTACTCCCTATGATTCTTATGCTACCATTATAAATGAGATGCATCCATAGAATTGGCAATTCCTTTTCCTCTTTGAAGGGGCTTTCATACTAAAATTCCCACAGAAGTGTAAGGGATCTTTGACTCAAATCTTTAACGTCTTGTTTTCCTTTAAGAATGTCAACCTGTAAGTTTAGATACATGTGAGAAGTATCAGAAGAAGCATAACACGTCACCTTAGAGATCCCTTTTCCCCTAGAGATGCATGATAAGTATGAACTGTTACTCTGTTTGCTTTCTGTTTCTCTTGAAAAATCTACAAAAGTGATACCGAGGAAGAGGAAGATGATACCATCCACATGGGGAATGCAATCATGACCTTCTATGCAGCCTTGATTGACCTCCTGGGACGCTGTGCTCCTGAGATGCATGTGAGTCCGTGGGGGCCCAGGATCTTCTTTCTGGATTTATCTGTCTGTTTTAGGACACCCATGGTTGGCAAGGATCACAGCAGCATTCAGGACCAATAATCATGCTCCATTAAAAGCAAGAGCTGCAGCCTAATTGCTGAACAAGTGTTTGTTTAGTTGGAAATTGGCTATAAATATTAGTAATGCGATTTCAATGCAAAACATAAGAGGACTACTAAGTTATTTATGTATCTCTAAAACTTATCGCTTCTCAACATTTTAAGAAGAAAATAATTTTTCCTGCATGGTTTCCCTTTTGGAAGAAGACAGCTGCTCCCACGAAGTTGCTTTCTTTTGTGCTGTTTTTAACTCAAAGTCCTTGCACTGGATGAGTAGAAAGTGGATGGGGGGCAGACAGAGGGAAAGACCAGAGAGATTAGTGTTTTCTAAAATTGATCAAGTTGAAACATGGAGTAATACTTTTACTCTAGTATATTCTGGTGTTTTCTAGTTTATTTTATTGTAATCAGTTCTAGTTTATTGCATTGCTTCTACTTAAAAAATGCTAGCCAGTGCCCATAAACTATCTTCATGAACTATAGACTGGAACAACTTTAGAGTTTGAAACCTGTTGACCAGTCCTGGGTGGAAGGGTGAAGAGCTGCAAGTCCCTTTGTTTGTTTGTGGTAGAGAAGATTAAATCAAGGCCTTTGTAATGAGCTATATCCCAAATCATCTTTTTTATTTTTTATTTTGAGACAGGATCTCTGTAAGCCCTCAGAGCAGTGCTTGAACTTTTGAACTTCCTGTCTCAGCCTCCCAGAGTGCATTACAGGCATGTGTCACTGTACCCAGTTTACACATCACTTTTAAACTGAGATAGACATGAAGCCAGAAGGCCTTGCTTGCTTTCCACCCTTGTCTGTGTTTGGTTTGCTTTTGTTGGCGATGTCTTTCTTTTAGAGTCCTACATCAAACTTATTGGATGCTCTTTTCTATTATGGGAAGAATCCCAGATTAAGAAATATTAGAAAACCTGGATCCTGGTTTTTGTAAAAACTGTATTGCCTCTACTGAGACTTTCCAGTTTAGTAAATTAAGAAGAGATTAGGAAAAATGTATGTATTAGAAGTGATTGCAGACAAAAATCCTTGATGCTGATGATAGTTCTTTTTCTCATCTTGGTGTAAAGATCAGAGGAACTTAAAAAATTATATTGTGAAGTAGAAGCTTCTTGTTTTGTTGCAGTATCTTTTATTTTAAGGAGGGGGAAGTACTATCAAGTGAACCAACATAGGATTCACCTGGGCATTTCTGAAATTGATTCATCTTTCCAACTATTAGCTATGACCTTCTATGTGTTAGAAATAGTACATGAGTTTCATGCCCTGTGGGGAAGAAAACAGACAACTTGTCCAGTCTGTAGTCTGTCCAAGGCTTTCTGAGATTCTTGACTTTATCCTGGTTCACTGTCATTGTATTAGTTAGATCTCCTATCACTGACACACAGTACAACTGAAAATGAGAGATTTAATTTGGCTCATTGTTTTAGTTAGTGCTAGGACAAATACCCAACACTCAAAATTAAGAAAGGAAAAGCTCACAGTTTGTGGAGGTTTCAGTCCATACTTCTCTGGCACCAAGACAAATGGTAGCACTTCACAATGAAGAGCAGAAGAGGAGCAACAGCTATGGTGACCAACAAGCTTCTTTCTTCCTTCTAAGCTGACTGTGAAGACCAGTGCTCCACTGCAAAGACCGTAGCTCTTCCAAAATGGTGCAGCTACCGAAGATCAAGTTTCTCTGAAGTGACACAGCTGCAAGTGGAGTGACAAGACCAGGACTTCTCCAAGGAAGCAGGGTGGGCAGCAAAGAAGCCTTCCTCAATTTCTTTATGTACACTTTGTGTGATGAGTCACACTGGAGCTGGCCCATCACACTCTAGGGTGGAACTAATTGCACCCCAGGGCAGGCCCTCCCTGTGCCATGGCCCAGAACCATGCAGAATGATCCAGCCACGCTTCCATTATCTCAAGTTGACACTATGTATTAACTACTACACTCATGATTTCAGAGGACTCAGTTCTTTGCACCTGTCTCCAAGGCAAGAATATCATGCTAGAAAAACACAGTAGAGTGAGGACAGTAGGTTCATGACAGTCAGGAAACAGAACAGGGAAAGAATGCCAGAGAGGAACCCACCTGGATGCATCCAGATATACCTATAAGTATGGTTCAGTGATTTGATATGCATTTCTTAGTCTGATCAAGATTGACCTATCAAGATTAATGAACACAGTGGAAGTCATTAAGGAACTGCTAAGATTCATGTTTACTTCCAACATTATAAATCTACCTTGGTGAAAAATAGGGTCGAATAAAGATGGATATGCAGTTAATTTCACATCACAAGGCAAGAAAAATGACAAATCAGTCATAAATATTCGTACATATCTGTTCTAATATTTGTATCTGCGGCTACAAAGAATGATTATACCTTTGTGTTATTATGAGTAGTGAGCATTTATAGAAATCAGATTTTCAGGATGTTTTTGTATGCCAAAGATGATTAAAAACTATGGTTCTAATGGGTGAACCCAAATGGTAGTATGTATGAGTTGGTGCATGCTCAAGTCATAAGCCCTACAGACAAGGAGAAATATACCTCTAAGCATGAAATAGTTTGTGAGAGAGTAGTCTGAACAGAAATTTATATTATACTTGAATTCTCCAATTCCAGATTTCCTAGGCAGAATTAAAGCATTGATTTCACAAATGCATTCTAATATTCTGTTGTCTTTCACCTTGTTTAGTTGATTCATGCTGGTAAGGGGGAAGCCATCAGAATCAGGTCTATTTTGAGATCCCTAATTCCATTGGGAGATTTGGTGGGAGTCATTAGCATCGCTTTCCAGATGCCAACAATAGCCAAAGGTAAGGCCACCTTCTATTCTGTTACAGTTGATAGGACACAGGAAGGCATGCTGCTCTAAATAGCATTATCAGTACTCAGCAACCCCTCCCCATGCAGTGGCCATGCTGCCAAAGTTTCCTACAGAAAATAATGCAATTATAAAATCTATTATTTCATGTGTCATTTTTCATTCTCATTTTATTTTATTTTTTTTGTATTTTAGAGAAGAGTGTACAGAGTGTTCAGGGTCTCACAACTAGTTCAGACTCTTAGTGATCTGCCTGTGTACAGTCTCTCAAGAGCTGGGATTATTACAGGAGCATGCCCCCATACCCAGTCTCAATTGCCATCTCAATGTGCCCCAGGGGTGGGGCTGACACCTCAGACCTGGGATTGAATCCTGGCCCCTGCGCCTGCTTGCAGGCACTTTAATCTGCTGAGCTGATTGGCTGGCCTGATTCTCATTATTTCAAAACAACTATATTTTGATGACATTTTTATTCGTTTTCGCATGATATCTCAGAGGAGAGACTAGGAAATAGGCACCTCCACTGTCTGTTCTCCTGCCCTCGGTCCATGTTGGCCCCTGTTGTCTTCTGTCCCTTAATTCACACCCTTTGATGGGCTTTAGTATCATTTTCTTATAATGTTTTTCAAGATAATGACCACAGATTTTGACTTCAAGATTTAAAGATTACTTGTGTGTTGAAAGAAGAGTTCTTCTCAAGATACAGGAGAAAAATTTTTCAATATTTCAGGAATTATTGGAGACAGCCCAAAGATTTGTTAGATCCAAAATTGCACTTTGTTTTTATTTGTTCATATTTCAGTGTTCAGTTTGCCACTACTTCACTATTTAGTTATACATGAATCATTTTTACCTAAACTTCTAATTTTAGAAAAAAAATACACAGCTAGGTAGGAAACACATGGTATGATCTCTGTCTTTGATGAGTTAGTGCAAAGTGAACATCTCAAGCCTAGAGCAGGGACATCCTTGTGGCCTGCTGGTGGCTGACCCTGCTTGCCAACATGTGGTAATATGAGAGCAAAACTTGCTGTATGCTTTTGTTGCCATGCAGGCTTCCCATGGCAGCATACTAACCATTACAATTTCAGTGAAAGCCAGAACTTAAAAATTGTCCCTTTATTTCATGTACTCCACTTGCAGCAGTTTACATCTCTGTACTTCCCAGTCATCCTCACCAGCCTTGAACAATTTCACTTTTGTACAAGACGCTTTTCATCCCTGTGTTGTGAGCCTCGACTGACACTGGCAGGCACACGTAGAAGTATTACCAGTGATGTGTAGGTTAGGAACCGGAGAAGCGCTCACTCATGGCCTAACAGTCGCCATGAGGAGTCGCCAACAGAGCCTACCCAGTGTCCCTTCCAGAAGGGGCCCTCCAGCCTCTTTGTCCCCTTTGTTCCCTCCACATGTCCATCAGCAGCAGCCTCCATGAGTTTTCACATGATATCTTGATTTGCTTTCTTTCCTATTCTACGTATTTGTGCTTTAGTCATATCATTTTATGATGTTTTTATTCATATAGTACATTGTTTACATCAAGAGTATAAAAAGTTTTCTGTTTTTGTAAACTGTCATAATCACAATGAATTAATTTTTAAAAGGCATTGATCCTTGGTAAATTGTTAGGTTTTTTTCTTCTACTTCTTTCTTCTGTGGGAAATGCAGACAGAAACCTGTATGTTTTTATTTTGCTCTGTCAGTGCATTTACCTGCAAGATTTAAAATGCCAAATACCTTTACTTGTTCCAGTGATGAGTGAGTTCACTCTGTAAATGTCATCAGGGAGCAGCAGTTTGAATTATTATATGTTCTGTATTTGGTGTACAAAGTTCACATCCAAAGATTTTTGGTTTTTTTTTTTTTCTTAGTATTAGCTAAGGCCATCCAGCCATTTTAATCAGGTCATTCTAGACCTGGAGTATGCCCCAATATTGTAACAGAAGTGGGAAGATTTAGTAGCAAGCCCAGAAGTGGCAGCTTGTCCAGGGCCATTTGTTTGGTCAGCCCATCTGTGGCTATAATTTCAGGTGGATGGAGAACAAAGATGCTGCGTGTACCCCAGGTGAAGGCTGTGTGCCTGCCCCTATGGGTCCAGCTTGGACACTCCCAGAGTGTCTCAGCTTCTTTACCTCCTGTATGCTTGAGGGCACAGTGACAAATAGCAGATGCATCAAATGACAGTTTTGATGCAGTTGTGTTCAGAATAAATGTCTACTGGAATATGTGTTTGAGTAACAAAACTTAGGCTGGGATCGTTGAGTGGTTGGTTTTCTTTTCCCTTTAGACAGCTATATGTTAAAACAATAAAACTGTCTAAACTTAAATTCCCTATAATGTGATTTTAGGAGGCTCAAGCTAGAATTTTATACAGATTTTTATTTGAAAATTATAGCATAAACTAAGGTTTACATCTGCTTTGATTCGATTTTTAAATTCAACTTTCATTGGTTCAAATCTAACTTTGCCAATTACTAGGTTTATGACCTTGGACAAAGTTATTTAACTTCCCTAACAGTCAGTTTCTGTCATTTGTTAAATGAGGATCATAGCACCAACCCAACGTGGCTTCATAGTTGGACTATGCAAATCTTGTGTGACTGTCTCCATAACATTCTTAGTATGGTGCCTGACAAGAGCATAAGCATCAATAACTTTTCATTTTACAAAGCAAGGAAAGTATTGATTGTAATAGGGATCATTGTAATAAGAAATGGAAAGTTTTGGGTATAGATCTGTCATCTACTTTACTTTAAAACGTTATTGGATATAAATGAAAACAGAGAGGTTGTCATGTATCTTTTCAGGATGAGTATAATCATGTATCAACTTTTCCTGTTTGCCTTCTTCTATGTTGTGTCCATATTAAAAATTCCATATTTTGTAGACTCTTCCAGTGTATTGTCAGTACCAATTTTGGTGTAATTACATGGTCAAATCAGTTTTTCAGTTTTTTAAATTGGCACGAGTCCGTAATTTCTCGTGTCATAGCTTCCAACCTATGGAGTAATTATAAAGAAATGGCTGATCTATAGGTATCAAGAATTAAGTATTGTCAGAAAAAAAGTTATAACTCTCAAGTGTTTAAAGTATTGTTAAATGCTAATATCAAGAAAACATTTTATAATCATTTTTTAATTATTTGAAGCTATCGTAGTAGAAATATGCCAAGATTATTGCACAAGTACCTGACCTTTATTGGTGCTTAAAGGAGGCTCCTTGACAAAAAATGAAATGTCCAAGTTATGTTGTATTCTTTTGTAGTATTTTCTTCTTCTTTGACAAGGTAGATATAGTGTTTTATTTCCTTCTCATTATCTAATACATAAGATGCTGTATCTTTACCAAGGATACAGTTAACAAGTAGATGCCCAAATGACATTTAAATGACTTTGGATCTAAATTGCATTGTTGTATTCTCTCAGCCAGTATAGCATGTGTTTGAGGGCAGAACAGGACACCATTTCATGGAGAACTTTATTTAAAGTGAACCAACTGGAAAGAAGCCATGTGTCATCCATCCACATGTGGCCCGGCATTGACGCCAACGTGTCACCTTCTCTCTTTTAGATGGGAATGTGGTGGAACCTGACATGTCTGCGGGGTTTTGCCCAGATCACAAGGCAGCCATGGTTTTGTTCCTTGACAGGGTCTATGGAATTGAGGTGCAAGATTTCCTCCTCCATCTTCTCGAGGTTGGCTTTCTGCCAGATCTCCGAGCTGCTGCTTCTCTAGACACGGTATGACATGGCCAGGAAGTTTCCTCCACCTGGAGCGCTAGCCTGGGCCTTCTGACATTTATTCATTCATCTATTTCAGCAGACATTTGTGGTGCACTGGTTTTGTGCAAACACAAGAGTATGTAAACACAAAATGTATCCTTAAGGAGTTCATTAGTGTAACTGACTGCCTCATGAGTTGGATAGGAATTTTGATTAGTGCTAAGGGAGTCCCTAAGAGGCTCATAGAAGCCTGATTTGGGAGGCCACAGTGATTCCTGTTAACCTTAAGTTATTCTCTAAATTGGCCTAAACAGTTATGCTTCTCAAGGGAAGCAGTTAAATTATTTAGGTAATTTAATGGATTCTGTTGAGACATGCCACATACAGTTACACTCCAATGTCTTCATTTGGTAAAGTACAGATTGGCTAAGTTCTGTCATATGTATCCAGAGGCCCACATATTTGCTTGAGAGTAGAACAGGAAGCCATTTAATTGATAACAAGATATTTTATTTAAAGTGAACCAGCTGGTAAGAAGCATATGGATCCACCATTATCAGGGTCAATGTGCTGCTAACGACAGCATGGCAGAACAAGCCAAAATTCCAAATGGTATTCAGTAATATTTGTTTTTTATCTGTTTATCAATTAAATGGGCACTTTTACTATCAGAGGATATTACATTTTGAGTTGACAGTAGTTGTTTGATAAAAGTCATGGCTGTGGAATCACAAAAATGAAAGAAAAATTTTATTTTTTTTTTAGTGTCCACACCAAATTTTGAATCAGAATAGGATAGATGATGATATAGCAATAAAATCAACTTTTAATTATTTATACTAATGGGCACCAGCAGGAATATAAATGCTATTCATAATAGAATTCAGAAAGAATTTATGAATGTAAGATCTGTTCTGATAATATGCTCTTTTCTCTCTCATCTCCTGGTACAGGAAAATGTTCACATCTTTAAGATTGTTGCTGTCTTTTACATGGCTCCATATGGATATTTTATGATAGAGCTTAGAGAAGACAGATGTCATTTCATTTATTTTGTGTACTTAAGAACAACAGGGTCTAGGGATTTAGCTCAGTGTTAGAAAGCTTTCTCAGCAAGCTGGAAGGCCTGGGTATAGTCCTCAGCACCAAAAACAAAAAGTAAAACTTCAACTACTTAAGAATGACAAGGGGGGCTGGAGAAATGGCTCAGTGGAATAAGCGCTTCCCTGGCAAGTGCAAGGGCCTGAGTTCAATCCCCAGTTCCGGGGGTGGGGGAAAACAAGGGCTGGCCAGATAGCTCAGTGGATTGAAGTGCCTATTTAGGCAGATGCAGGGGCCAGGCCTGCCTTGCCAGCCTGGCCCCCAGGGCGCACTGAGACTGAGACTGGTCGTGGTGGAGCACGCCTGTAATCCCAGCATTTTGGAGGCTGAAAACCAGGAAGGATCACTAGAAGTCCAATCTGTGTAGTGAGACCCTATAGACCCTGTACTAAACACATAAAATAAATGAATAAAAATAAAGAGCAACAGATAGTTGACGGCTTTTGATGGGAAAGATCACATGACCCCCACCCCCATTTAAAGATAAGCCTGAGGAGGACCTTTCTAGTTTTCATCCTGATGAGATTTTCCAGATGGTAAAGTGCTCTATCAATGGTTGCTGCCTTTAAAAGTTGTCTCTTGCTAAACATGAATAGCTTTGTATTGTCTCTTCCATTCACAGGCTGCTCTGAGCGCTACAGACATGGCTTTGGCCCTCAACCGGTACCTTTGCACAGCCGTCCTGCCTTTGCTGACGCGGTGTGCTCCTCTCTTTGCTGGTACAGAGCACCATGCTTCCCTCATTGACTCCTTACTTCACACTGTGTACAGACTTTCTAAGGGCTGCTCACTCACCAAAGCTCAACGGGATTCCATAGAAGTTTGTTTACTTTCCATCTGTGGGTAAGTAACAGCCCTAACTAACTCTACCCAGCTTTGTTCTTTAAGGAAGAAAATTTGCAATGTGAATCTCAAGGAGTTGTTAGGAATTCTGAAAGCTCTCGCTATATCAAAATATTAATTCATTTTGGGACATCTCCTGTACTGAGGCATTAATCTTCTTAGAATGCCCTTTACCCCTGGGATGTCTAGCTGTTGTCTATAGCTTTTGGACAGTCATAGAATACTTACTGTTCTGGATGTTAGGGAACATGGTTGTGTCCGGCTTTCCTGACCATTATATTGTAAGATTAATAAATCCTCCCCTTTGACTCTATGTTTTTCTTTTTCACTCCTCCTGCAGAGGAAAAAAGAAAAAAAAAGGCCTCATTAAATGTAAATATCTATAGCATAATAATAATGATTGCTTCTCTATGGCAAAGATGGAGGCTGAATATCTCCCTCAGCCAGGAAAACTTTCTGGGATCACAAGTGTTGGAATGGCCTACTCTGAAAGCCAGAACTATATCTTCCCATGCTAATGCTTTAGGGTGAAGAAGATGGTCCCTAGGCAGAGCAGTGGCTGCTTTCTAATTGGACAGGAACTCTGCAAGGGAGACCTGTAGTCTTGCCATCTTTGGTGAAAGGAGGTCTTATCCATGGTGGAGTGTATGGGATGAATGGATGTGAATGGGGTGTAGGTAAAAACCAGAATAGTTCTGAAACCTCCATGACCTTATAGTCTATAAAATGGAATCAAATGCATATCTCCCAGAGTGTTTCTGTGTCTAGTGAAGGGAAGCACTTGGTGTGGCCAGACACAGAAATGTTCACTGCATTAGTTTTCTTTGCCTCCTCCTCTGTCAAGGTTGCTGTCTGAGACCATTTTTCCTCCCTCCTGATGCTACATAACTGTTTTTTCTTGCTTTCAATCATCCACTGGAGTGAAGACCGAAGAAACAGTTACTAAAATTAGTGGAGGGAGATCTCCAGAAATGGTTGGGCTGCATTTGGGAGTGAAGGAGCATAAGAGGGACTTCAGATCTGGGGATAGAGCTGAGAAATGTATCCTAATAGAAGATGAAATACAGTCATGCATTGCTTAATGACTGGGATATGTCCTTAGAAATGCATTGTTAGGGGATTTTTTTGTCATGCTAAGATCCTCAAAGGTACAAACCCCGGAAGTCATTCCACATGGCCTTTCAGTGCAGCCAAGAGACTCCATAATCGTGAGATGATGAGGCTGCTGAGATGTAACATATCATGTTGTCTTACAGTAATATTTTCTTCAGGGGGGTTAAGTATGAATGTACCCTAAAGTACATATAAAAAGGGAGACTGTATCAAATTACATGAACCAATATTTAGCCTTTCATTGGCATGCAGTATGTACTACAGTGATTGCCTGTTATACTTTTATATGACTAGCATACAATAAGGTTGTTTATACCAGCCTCAGCACAAACACATGAATAGTGTGCTGTGCTACAACATTATGCCAGCTATGGCTTTGGCAGATTATAGAATTGCTTTCAGATCCATCGTAACCTATGGGCGCACTGCCATACATGCAGTCCTTTGTTGATTGGGACATTTCTGTGTGGTCCATGATCGTAACTATTGGCTAATCTTTGGGCTAGCAACACCTGATAAATACCATCAGCAGAGAGACACAGGTGCACATTAATGGCTTGTAAAATCTAGCCTAAGGAGTTATATACTTATTTTAGATGCATTTCTCTTGATTATTAAAACTAGTTTTGTTCCAACAGCCAACTGAGACCTTCCATGATGCAGCATCTACTCAGAAGGCTAGTATTTGATGTTCCATTACTGAATGAACATGCAAAGATGCCCCTTAAGGTAAATACATGAAATGTTTACAGTCATTTGTGGTTTTCTCTGGTGTTATTGCCTGTTATATGTTTGTCTCTTGGATACAGCGTAGTTGATTTCTTTTTATTTTTAATCCCCTGAACCAGGGATTGAACTCAGGCCCTTGCACTTGCCAGGCAAGTGCCTATTCTACTGAGCTATATTCCCGGCCCCATGGTTGATCTTTGATACTAGGACTTTTCTCTCAATTATTGGAATGGCCACACATATATTACAGAAATGTGTACTTTAATCTATAATTAAAAAACAATAAAATATCATGCAATTTCTACAATTGATGTCCATGGGAATTAATGCACAAAAACAGATCACAAGGAAAAGATATGCTGATGTCCATTGGCTGAAAAGCCTGACTTTAGGCTTGGTGTAAAATATTATTAGCAACTTCAGAAAATAGTGAGCAGGCTTTAAAACATTTTCTAAGTTGGTAATCATGTGATAGGTTCTAAACATCATTTCATAGTATCCAAAGATAAACCCCTACGTATATACACTTACATTTTGTTAAGTTGGTGTATAAAAATCACTGACATTTTCTTGTCCAGTTTTACAGTCCAATTCATGAACAAGCAAATTGCATCTTATTTTTACTGATGTCCTGATTTTTTCCTTTAATTTAATATCTACATCTAGGCTCAGGAAAGTGAAGTTTGTACATTGGGTTGTATGATTAAAAAAAAACAAACAAACCATATCTTTCAAGTGACAACTCCATAATATAGCTGGAAGTTTCCCCACCCCCATGGCCACTGAATAAGAGTGCTATACAAAAGACTTTTGGGATGTATGCGAGTATTTTTTAAGCTGTTATATAAAGCACACTTTAATTTTTTGGTACCAGACTCAAACTCAGGACCTTGCACTTGCCAGTCAGGCACTTGCGTCACTGAGCTATATCCACAGCCCTATAAAGCACACTTTGATATTTAGGAAAAGTAACCTTTCTTAATCAGGCATAGTGGTGTACATCTATAGTCCTAGCACTGAAAGAGGTTGAATCAATAGGATTGCAAATTTTAATCCTACCTGGACAACTTAGTGAAATCCTGTGCTCAAAATTAAATAAATAGACAAAGCTGGAAACATAGGTAAGTTGTAGAGTTCCCCTAGGTTTAACTCCCAGTACTGAAAACAGAAAAAAAAAAAAAAAAGAACAAGTGAATGACATTTTTCTGTGATAATATAGTTTGATTTGTTATGTCTAGATAAATTCATGAATCAGGTAAATTATATCCTTGCTACACTATAGAAGTTTAGAAGCAAGTTATAAAATGTGACAATTACAGATAGAAAAAGAAGGAACAAAAATAGCCAGATATACAGTAGCTTTCTGTGCCTCTGGATCACCCTGATATAAATCTCATTTTATGCATGAATTTCCAGGAGATAACAATTCATGCAAGTGAATGCTAATAATTATCACAGAATACAGATCTATCCAAAAGCTCATAAAGATTGCTATTCAGATGGCTACTTATAAAATTACACATTAATCTTTGTAGTGTAATCAGTGTTAAATTTTAGAGACCTAGCATACAAAGGAATTGTATTTTTCAAAAGAACTCAAATGAGATTGAGCAATTTTCTCTCAGTTGACTTTGTTATAGGGCATAACATTAGAATTCTATAGAAAAGGAAGAGCAACACATTGCAATGTGTCTTAGCTCAGTGCTTTTGTAATTGCTTTCCACAAAGCTGCTGACAAATCATTATGAAAGATGCTGGAAATACTATTGCCTGCCTGGAGGGTGGGGAAACTTCGGTGCTGCCTCTGAAGAAGAACTTCACCTATCAAGAAAACTGTTCTGGGGCATTTTTGATGCCCTGTCTCAAAAGGTAATTTAGTTTTGTGGCTTTATTTGCATGCATAAAATGATTAAAATTTGCAGGTTCTTGTTAAGTTAGTATTCATAATTGATCCAGAAAATTAGTGCCTCTACTAATGAAGACTTAAGCAGCTTTATTTTTTTCTCATTTCTCAATAAAATATTCAGAATGCACTTCATAAAGAATTTCCATAATCTTTATGATAGCAAATTCTTTGTGATAATAACTGTTTCTGAATTTAAACTAGCTGAGACTTTTCAGGAAATAAGACACATTATTAAATTTCTATGCATTTAGATTTGTTTTGGACTTAAACTCTCTGCTGCTACCTCTGTAGCCTTAGGCAGCCTGAAGAAATTATATAAAATGTAAGAATATGAACTATAAAGTCTAAAAAAATTAGAATATTGCAGGGACCTACTGCCATCTTCTGTTGTGTTGCTGTAGAAATTTCAGTATCTCCACTTAATGTTCGTTTGTACACCATTATCTTATAATTGCCACATTTATAAAATATAAAGCTTGTTCATTTATTGTCACATGACCACAAGATAATGATTTCAAAGAAAATAAGAACACACTTGGAAGGCTCATATTTAAATTGATGAAATCTGAACTCACTGCAAGATGATTGGAGCAGTATAATTACGAGTTTGATATACAACATGGGAAAGTTTGTTCATAATTACATTCAGTAGCTGCATTCTGATGCTTTTTCTTGCTGAATTTCTTTTAGCTAACTGAGAAATCTTTTAAAATACTATGTCAGTATTTTTAGAGACCTATAAAACATTAATTTATAAATTAAAAAATTAAAGTAAGATCATTATTTTTAATATTGTTTTAAAAACAATTGCTCATTTAACTAATTATACATTAATATCCAAATACCTCTTCCCAGAAATTTCTAATGTATATACTTCCTGTAGAATTTCTTTCTTAGTTTGGAATTTCATTTTTTAATACCTTTGCAATATAGTATAGATGAGTTAAAAATTTTCACTCTCTGGAGAATTAACCTTTCTATATTCTTTCATGTATTGTCATACTGTGGTGGAACAATACACTATTATTGTAAGGAATGTAGTCCTCCATGACCACAACTTTGTTCATGTAGTAAAGCTATTTCATAAGTACTTCATTTGAAATATGGGAAAATACAATCTTGAGAAGTGAAGATTTTCTTTCTTGAAGCCAAGTTCCAATGAACCTGCTTTTCCTTTATCTGCCAGGATTTCAAAATGTGTGTTCTATTTGCATGGGAAAGAGTCATGAAGGAGTTAAGTGAGCATAGGGTAATTCAGATCAACTCAACCCTGGTGATCTTGCGGACAACTTTTGCTATCTAGTCACATAGTAATTTTTCTTGGTCCACCTTTTCTCCCCAGAAATATGAACAAGAACTTTTCAAACTGGCACTACCCTGTCTGAGTGCAGTGGCGGGAGCTTTGCCCCCAGACTACATGGAGTCAAATTATGTCAGTATGATGGAAAAACAGTCATCCATGGATTCTGAAGGGAACTTTAACCCACAACCTGTTGATACCTCCAAGTATGGACTCTTTCTATTGCAGCAGATTTTTATTGTAAATGATGTGTGAAGTCTGAAATTGAATAAGGTACTGAAGTGAACTTTCTCTAATACGTGCCCCTTTTGAATTGGTATCCTTTTAATAGGAGTCCCTTTAATTTATCAAATGATGGAAATAATAATGGTTATACTCATATCAGAAATAGATAAGCTATACCTTCTAGGATACTCTTAATGAAGATTCTCTGTATATATTCATGTATTATAGGCAACACCTATAATAATGAGAATCAATAAGGTGTATTAGCTATATTTTTCATTGAAAATTTACCCCAAATGTTCATCAATAACTGAACATCTTTTTATGTAACATCCGTTACTTAGGATGACCCCGGCATGTACTGCAAAAGCTTTTCTTGTGAGGGAGGGGAAGGCCCTCACCCACTGCCACATGTCAGACAGGGCCAGGCTTAGTGGCTGATGATTGGCATTGTAAAACCTGTTGTGAGATTGAAGGGGCCATCTATTGACAAGTTTTATGAAAAATTTAGTGAGCTATTAGAGTGTAGTTTGACAACCTTAACCAGAAATAAAACATCAGTTAACAAGTGGAACTTCTTATATATGCTTCTTTGTATACATTGTTCTACGAATAGGGTTTTTGAGTACTTCAAGTGTTGAAATTCTCAGTGCTTTATTATTGCTGCTGTGAGGCCATCATTCCCTATGTGTAAGGAAAGCTGTCACCTCATGCCACGCTATCCCATTGATTCCATGGTGATTCAGCAAGATCAGTTCTAGCAAGCTAGCCACATGGTAGTTTTTATGCACTGCTTCTGAATTTGCTTGCCAGGTCAACTTTGAGGCTTCTAGGCAGCCTCCATGACCAGATCAAAACTTTATCCCTAGTGGTATGCCATTGGTCTGATATGCCTTCAATTTGCATGTTTGGTATTGACAACAGTCCTGTAAGAAAAGATTCTACCCCCACGGTATTTGGCTTATGTGATTGATCCTTTGTTATCTCTTCCAAAGTAAGTAATCAAACATCACAGTTTCACATTCCTACATGGGTAAGTGTGTGGTTTGCTAACATACAGTATGATCTAGGAATTTAAAAATACATGAGAATAATGTCATGGTTATAGTGTTTGTTGAGTAAACTCAATTAAGTTTTAAGTGTTGGGCATGTATAGTAGTCTACCCAAGCTTGCCTCTGGGGGGACTTCTCAATAGATGAAGATGATACCAGTGATTCCTACATGATTGCATTTTTATGTATTGTTTCCTAAGTCACTTTGTACTAAAACCTGATAATTTTACTGGAGCACCCCATAGAAACCCATTTAATTGTACTGTTTCATCAAGAATTCTATTCTCAAAGTTAATTGCTTTAGTAAGTTATATTGATTAATGAGTGGATATATATATATATATATATATATATATATATATTCAGTTTTTCCTTCACTGATATATTTGACATTGTGAGCCTTATATTTATCATCAGACTTAGTCATCAGATGCAAGTGCTTGAAGTTTGTTTAGGAGACAAAACAGTTAAACATGAGAAGAATCAAGAATAAGTGTTATTAATCATTAGTCAATTACTTTTTACTGTCACGATCACTTCTAATATAATCTGTTGGCTACTAATATGGTAGTTGTATGAAATTAATTTAAAATATAGCGTGTCTGATTTCAGAAATATTTTATGTGTTTACAGTTGTATAAAAGACAAATCAAAAGTGGAGAAAAGCTCCAAAGGAAGAGTATGGTAGAAAAGTGTGTCTTTAATCTTGTTGCATCTAGCCATAGCTTTACTTAGGGTTGGTTTTTCTCTTTTGTGCAATATTATTCTCATCTTTGCATATATTTTAATATCATAAACATTTTATTTTTTACATTTAATTTGTCATAAAATAATAAAGGACAACAATTTAAAGTAAGCAGAGGAAATAGTAACTCCTTGACTTATATTGTTCTGAAAATATGAAAAAGTAATAATTTGTTAAAACTTTTTGAATAGTCTTGGATTAATGGAATCTAAGCAGTCATAAGTTGTAAATTTTTAATGTGATTTCCTATAAGTTCTGTGAAAACCAAGCTCTCTTTTCTCTATTTTTCTTGTAGTATTACAATTCCTGAGAAGTTGGAATACTTCATTAACAAATATGCAGAGCATTCTCATGACAAATGGTCAATGGACAAGGTAAAATTCAGAGCACTGCCTCCCAGTTCAACGTCACTTATACTGATAACTGTTCTCTGCCTTGATATGTCTGAACATGATAGATTTCCTCCTTTAAAAAGAGAACTTTATGTGCATTGGACATTTAATTACAATTTGCTAATATAACACTTAGCTTGTTCTGCAATTAGCATAAGTACAACGGACCCAAGAGTGAATTTTAAGATCAAAAAAATCATTTATTAAATTATGAATGTAGTTTCTAAATATACATTGTTCACAGGGGTAAAAGGTATCAACAGAGGTTTTGATGGTGAAGGAGGGTGGTGATGTGTGCGGATTGGAAAAATAGCATGGAGCAGATCTGTTGGGAGGTAATAGGTCATAGCAATGGGCAGAGCAGGCAGCACTGTTCTGGGAAGACCCTGAGGTGCAGTCTTCAGTTCTCCTGCTCACAAGGAACATGGTGTAGCCTTGTCAGAGGTGAGGCACCAGGTTACATCAGCATAGATAGCATCAGGTTGTTTAGCCCAATAGCTTCCTCCTGAGGCAAAGGCTTATGGGTGCAGTCTCAGCACTGGTTCTTCTTAAGGAAAACAGGGTGAGTCTGATGTCCAACTTTGAAAATCTTGTTCTAGATGATTACTAAAAGTAGTATTGATTAGATGGCCATTTTAATATTGACTTAAATTAGATAGAACTTAAGCCTGATTCCTTATCTTGGTCCATTTTGTTTTTGTGTATCAAATACACACTTAAACCACATTCATACCTATACTCCATAAGAAATATATATGCAACAATTTTTGATGTTTGTAAATTTATAGTTGGCAAATGGATGGATTTATGGAGAGATATTTTCAGATTCTTCCAAGATTCAACCATTAATGAAGCCATATAAATTATTATCTGAAAAGGTAAGGAATTTTTCTATAAATTTGTAAAAGTTCTAATCTGGGTTGGGAATTTGTTCTAATATGTTTTCTTATTATAATATCTTTATGTTATATTATGATTTTCACCTTTATTCAAAAATTTCATGTTTTACCTTACATTTAATTTTGCTCTTTACTCCCCCTGTACATTTGTATTTCACTGTTTATTGTCTTCTCTCAATATTTTCCTTTCTTTTTTGCTTTATATTCGTCTCTTCTATTATTAGGAACTTTAGAAAATATTGTTATGCTTAAGAGTTTTTTTGTTGAGGGATGATGAAGTGGTATTGAATATGCTTGTTATGGGTAAGTTTTATGTATTTTACTTTGAGGGAAAATGCATATCCAGCATAGTACTTAGGATGGATGAAGAAGTACTTCTCTATTCAGGTGGTAGAAAACCTCTGCATATGGACCATGCAATCTTCACTTTTTCTTAACTGTATTTCTCCTTTCTGGTTTCTGTGTAAGGTATCAGGAACTGGGAAGCCAAATTAAATTGATCTTCATGTGATATCAGGTGCAGAGACCCCTTTTAAACATGAGAGATCTCAGCTCACACTTTCTTTAAAACTTTCGCTGTGTTTTTATTCTTTTTTTTAACGTACTTAGGCAGGGTGTACCAGGTCTACACAGTCTACAGGGTCTCACTATGTAGATCAGACTCAGTGATTTTCCTATTTTCAGCTTCCCAAAGCACTGGGATTATAGGCGCACGCCACCATGCCCAGACTCAGTTGCTAGCTCAGTTGCCCTGGAAGCGGGGCCGGATCAAACCCCTGCCACTGCACTCTGCCTAAGCAGGTGCTTTGTTCTGCTGAGCTATCAGGCTGGCCCTTGTCTTTATTCTTAAACAAGTGATTCCAATCAAATTTCTTTAAAATGTAGACTATCCCAGAATAAAACATTGAAGATTTTAAATTTTCATTTTAGTTCATAATGTCCTTGTTATTTTCTTCTTTTTTTCTTTTTAGGAAAAAGAAATTTATCGCTGGCCAATTAAAGAATCATTAAAAACTATGCTGGCCTGGGGTTGGAGAATTGAAAGAACCAGAGAGGGAGACAGCATGGCTCTTTATAACAGGACTCGTCGTATTTCTCAGACAAGTCAGGCAAGAATCACAGTGATAAATCAATTTTTTAAAATTGGTACATGCTTGTATTCATGTAATATACAGTTATCTTCGGGTGTGGTTACATATTATTACTTATTTTTTTATTTAATCCCCTCCTACCTTCTCCCTCATCCTCCAGTTCCCCTAGAGGCCTTTTCATAGTTGTTGATATCATTTGTCTTCACTCATATTATGGTATCTGACATTTACATTGATTGAGATTAGTAGCTGTCTGTATGTGGCACATTTTTATTCTTTATATTTCTCCTTCTCCTCTTCACTGCTCATCTTTGTTTCCTTGGGCCTCTTCCCTTCCTTATGTTATTTTAAAAATGGTGTGGCATGTACCAGTAATGCCGTACTGAGCTAGATGAATGGCTCTAAATTATGACACAGATGTATGCCTAGAAAGTACAAGGTCCTGAGTTCGATTCCTGGAACAAAAAAAAAAAAAAAAAGAAAGAAAGAAAAAAGAAAAAAACTGGACATAAGTTAGAAAGCAGAGGAAAAGGCTATATTGATTTGTCTTTAGTTAGGGTTTTTGTTTTGTTTTGTTTTGTTTATTTGTTTAGCTTTTTGAGGTCGGATCTCACCATGTAGTCTGACCAGAATTGAACTCACTATGTAATCCCGGCTGGTCTCTATCTCATGAGAGTCTTGCCTCAGCCTCCTGAGTGCTGGGATTATAGGTGTACACCACCATGCCTGGCTTACTGTTAGTTTTACAAGCACTTAACATGTGCTTAAATTCTTGAATTTTTGTATCCATCCGTCTTGTGGCCAATGAAGAGAATAGC